>JAADXI010000368.1:0-24060 GCA_023337615.1 Pythium brachiatum | reverse complement strand
GTATCGTCAGGCAACGGGGACCCTGTGTGGCCTGTACTACTGGGCCGACTGGATGGCAAGGCCGCGGGCGAGAAGTTCGAGTTACTCCGACACTGTGACTTCCTCCCGTACTTCTGGGACGGCACCGTGGACGACCGCTGGTCTGGGCTTGATCGCTCGCTGCCTCCTCGTGTGGAAGATGAAGAACTCATCGGCAGCGTCTCACGTTTGCAAACAGACGAGGAGTGGGCACTCTTCCCGACGACGGAGTACGGAAGCAACTGGCAGTTGTTTGAATGTCTTCGTGCTGTTGTCCATAAATCGTTTGACGATTGGCGTCGCGTGCATGCAAACTCTGAAAAGGATATCTACGACAATTACGGAACAGCCGAGTTCTTCATTGGCAGATCGAAGGCCTCGGGCCGGTGGCTCGGATACGTTGGCGAGGCCGCAGATTGATCAGCAGCGAAGTGCCTCCTTGGCTAGACTCAAAAAGCTAGAGCCCCGCCAGTGGATACACTGTGGTTTTGGAAGTTCCCAAATACTACGTAGTACTCTGTACAGGCAAACGTAATGAGCTCGTGTGAGAACGACTACAACTTGCCACTTGCCTCGAGTGCATATTTACAAACCCATAGTTGAAATAGATTTAGTTGGCGGCGTACATGGCGTCGATATCCTTGCCGTACAGCGCCAGCAGCTGCGGCCGCTTGATCTTGAACGTCGGCGTGAGCAGATTGTTCTCACTCGTCCAGAGCTCGTCATCAAAGTGGATTTTCTGGATACGCTCGAACCGGAACAGTCCGTTCTTGACTGCGATGTCCTCAAGATCCTTGCGGATCGCCTCCTCGATCGCAGCCTTATCCTGGACACCACCGTTGTGGTTCTTCAGCCACTCGGCCACGTTCTCCATATCCGGGATCACAATCCCCACGAGATAGTTCTGCAGCGAGTAGCCGTGGACAAAGATCTGAGCGACCAACGAACTCTTGAGGTAGATGTTCTCGATCTTCTCCGGCGCCACGTACTCGCCCTGCGACAGCTTGAAAATGTTCTTCCTGCGGTCAATGATGCTGAAGGTTCCGTCGGCGTTCCACTTGCCAATGTCGCCTGTGTGGAACCACCCATCGGCGTCGATCACCTCCGCGGTCTTCTCTGGCTCCTTGTAGTAGCCCTTGAACAACTGCGGGCCGCGCACACAGATCTCCCCTCGCGGTGCTGGCTCGTCCTGGCTTGTGTAGTTCATGTCTGGGACGTCGTGCAAGCAGACTTCGATCTGCGATGCTGGCAGACCGACGTGCGAACCAGGCGCGTACGCAGACGTACTGAGCGACACCACAGCGGCCTCCGTGAGACCGTAGCCTTCAATAACGGCACAGCCGAGCACGATCTGCAGAAACTCCTTACAGTCTTTGGAGATCGGGGCCGAGGCGTTCATGATGATCCGCATGCGGCCGCCCATGAGCTGCTGGGCCTTGCTGAACACGAGCGCGTCCCAGAACTTGTGGTGCACGTAGCCTTCCGCGAGCCAGTACTTCTTGTCGGCGTACGCCTGGTCGAACAGGCGCTTCTTCGCACCACCTGCCTTCTCGACGCCCTGGAGAATCTTGTCGTGCATGCGGTTCAGCACACGAGGCACTGACGGGAAGATCGTAGGCCGCAAGGCGCCCAGATCGTCTGTGAGCTTGGCGACGTCGCCCTGGTAAAAGCCGATCGCACCACCAGCGTTAATCACAGACACCTGCACTGCTCGCTCGAAGATGTGAGGCAGTGGCAGGTACGAGATGTGCACGTCGTCGCGCTCAATGGCCTGGAGACCCTGGGCACCACGACCAGCACTGACGAGGTTGGCGTGGGTCACCATCGCACCCTTGGGGTTCCCAGTCGTACCAGACGTGTAGCAGATCGTCGCAACATCATCCGGAAGCGGCGGGTCTGCGTCCACTGGCTGCGCCTTGCCGACTGCCAGGATCTCCTTAAGGCTCTTGAGCTCAATGCCCTTGGCCGCCGTCTCGGCCACTTGCTCTGGCGTCACGTCTTCAAACTGCACGATGATTTTCACACTCGGACACTGTCCGATGCTCTTGAAGAGCGTCGCGTACTGCTGCTTACCCACAAACAGCACACGCATCTCGGTGTGGTTCACGATAAACGGCACAGCGCTAGGACCCAGCGTGTCGTACAGCGGCACGAGCTGGTACGCCATGCGGTTGGCGCCGTGCTCTACCAGCACCCATTCGTAGCGGTTCTTGCTGAAGATGCCCACGGGCTCCTGGCGCTTGAGCCCCAGTGCGTGGACCATCGCAGCCGACATGGTGGCGACCTGGTCCACAAACTGCTTGTAGTTGACCCACTCGTAGTCGCCCACCTTGCCCGTGAGCGGATCCACCGTGCGTGAGCCGAAGAGCTTGCGCGAGCCGTCGTCCACATGCGCGCGGTCGCCCATGAGGTTGGTGTACAGCGTCATGTACGGCTGGTACGTGCCCGGGCTTTCGGTCTTGCGGGCGGCACCACGCTGCGCGGTCTGCGTGGCGGGCAGCTCGTGCCATTGCGGCGTGCCGCCTTCAAACAGCGATGCGTTCTGGCCCATGGTTGTAATGAGGTCTTGGTGTCTGTGGTGACTTGCGGAATGTACTGGGGGTTGGAGAATGAGGAGGAGATTGCAGTGGAGCAGCACGCCCTTCAGTTCTACAACGCTTCACTGTCCCGAGGTAGGAACGAGGAACCCATCTCACCTGAGGAGCTCCCCAGCTGCTGCTGAAAACATTTGGCTTTAACGTTTCTCTTATTGGATATAAATAGATGGTTGAGGTGTGTGATTGGCAGTAATCGATGATACGCAAACACGCTAAAGTCAGTGAGTTGGAAACGGCTTGTTTTCACCACAAATGCAAATTTTGAGAAAATCCACTCGGACAAATCTCATTTTGCGGCTCAAGGTTGGCCGCGTGAATGCAGTACCCTTCACTGCTATGCTCAGCTATTTTCAGGTGGATAGCTGCAGTATTGGCTTCTACCAACGTGTCCAAGCCAGCGTTGGGACGACTTGCGTTTGCCGAGGTAGAACTCGATGCTTTCCTTTCCAGCGTCGCTGACGTGAAGGCGACGCCAATCATCAAACGACTCGACAGAGGGCCTCAAACTGGAGTCGATTATAGTCGGGCATCTTGGGAAAGACCCGCATCTCTTCTTTTGTGCGCAGATCGTCGTTTTCTTGCTGGCAGCTAGAGTCTAATGGAGCTGGCAATGGCTCATCGAGGCCGGACCAACGTGGGTGCATCCAGCCGTCCCAGTAGAGCGGGATGAAGTCGCAGTGCTTGAGCATTTGGACTGCGTCAAGCTCTCCGCCCAACCGACTCAACAAGCACGGAAACACGTAGGGGATCCCATCCGAAAACGAGTGGAGGCCCTCCATCTTGCTCAACTTGTGCTGCAGCAATGCCAGGTCCTGGTACAGAGTGTACGCGTCTTCACGGTCGGGCCACGTCGTGCAAACCCTAGAGGCGTTGCCCTTCTGGATTTCAACGAGGAACGCGTGCGACGATCGTGGCAAACGTGCTGTCTTCGTCAAAGTTCGCGTCAAAATACAGGGATTTGTCCTCCTCCTCTTCATCTTCTTCGTCGTTATACTCGGGTAACTCTACCTCCTCCTCGTAGCCGTCTTCAGACATCGCCCTGAAATCCACGCGTTGGTACTCTGAGTATTCATCCACCTCCTCCTCCTCTTCTTGGTCATTTTCATCTTATTTGTCTTCTTCACGGTCTCGTTCCTCCTTGTTGTCCTTCATCGCTGCTATGCTTCCAGCCGTGGGAATAAAGCTCGTGATGGTCTCCAGAAGCGCCGACTCCGAGGCAAGTAGTAGTGCGTACACGGCCCGCGCCACGCTTTCCACAAGCTTGAACCGCTTGGATGGAGACGCAGCACCGATACTTCTCATTGTAGCTCTCGGATTGGTTCACTGGGACCTGTAGACTTCGAGATTAACATGGAAATGACTGGTTGCCGATCCATACCACCTAGTTTGCTACACAAGAAGACTGCGTCATTACTGGCTCCTATTCTCCTGTTACCACGAACTTGTTCAATAATCTGCATCGAAAGGGAGCGTGTAGTTCTCTACTGCTCATCATGGTCGGCAGATCCTTCTTGCTTCACAGCCAGCATCAGTCACCTGCCCGATGAGATGTCCACGGCTGATGCAGAGTTAACTTGGAGTCAACAGCCTCGCTTGCTTTCGGTGCTGCACAAATCTCCACGCTCTCCTGCATCCACGATCGCATTCTCATGGAGCCAACGCTATTCACGCAAGTCTAATGGACGAACAAAGGAGGCCAGAGCAACGGTGTGATCATTCGGTGCTCGTGCTGAAATCTCCTCAGTTAGCTTATCGTCCTGTCCTGAAAATGAAGCTCTGCATATAAATTTTTACTTTTAAATCCAACGGAGGGAAGCTCCAGTCTGATGTCATCGTGTAAATAGAAGTACGCTGTATACTTCTACGTAACTAGTAGGCGGGCTCCCATCGAGAACGGCGTGTCCCCGGCGGAAGCATGCTGCCGTCGTCACTCTCCCCAACGTATCCGAGCCAGCGACCAGACAGCTTGCTCTTGCCGATGTAAAACTCGGGACTCGACCCTTCTGCTTCGTTCACATGGACGCGACGCCAATCGTCAAACGACTCATGCACAACACCACGGAAGCCCTCGAAACAACGGGTGTCGTACTTCGTATACGGGAAGATCCGCTTCTCTTCTTCTGTCCGCATCTCAAAAGCGTCACAATAATCGACAACCATTGCGGCGGGAGGCGGCAGTGGGTCGTTGAATCCCGACCAACGAGGGTGCACGAAGCCGACCCAGCACTCCGGAATGAAGCCGCAGTGCTTCAACATCGCGGCATTGTCGTCGGCGAGTTCACCGTCTGAGCTGCTGAGCACGCACGGATACACAAACTGCTCGCCTTGAGACCAGGTCTCAAGCTTGTCGAACGTGCCCAGCTTGTCCTGGACCAATGCGAGATCTTGATAGAGAGTGAACGCGCTTTCTCGCTCCGGCCATGTTGTTATTGAAGCGTTTCCTTCTTGGATGTCTCGCAGGAACCCGTACTCGGCTGGACGGAAGAACGCGCCGATCGAAGGCCAGAACGCGAGGTCGTGCTCGAGCTTTGTTTTACAATAGGCGTCTCGATGGGCGGCCTCATACTCCTTGATGGCTCGCCGAATCGGCTCGGGAAAGCTCAACGCCCGATGGCCACGCAAGAAGGTATAGTGAAGTTGGGCTTCTTTCTCCCCAACATTGAAAGTTCTTGCTGGGTCGACGGAGAAATCAAACCGCTGCAGCACCATCGATCGCCAAAAGTCGTCGTTGGCGGGTCCGAGAAGCTTGCCCAGTGTAGGAAACGCACGGCACAGAGCTGCGATCGTCGCAAACGTGTTGTCGACACCGAACGCTGGCTCCCAAGCCGGATCAGTTGACTCCGAATAGACCACCCTGACCCAATAGCTGACAAAGGATTTCGTCGGTTTGTCTTGCACACGTGGAGCCAAGGGAACAAAGCTGACAATGGTCTTCAATATCGCGGGCTCCGAGACGAACAACTCGTGAGCTACACGCGCAATGGTGTCATCGGACGAAGTCTTGCGCTGGGACGGGCGAGTGGATTCCATGGCGATTCGATTGGGGGCTTCCACGATAAACTGGAAATGAGAAATGAGAAATGAGTGTGAGACCTGTTGCCGGCTCTGGCTTGCAGCACGATACCGAAATGACTCACTTCCATCACGATACAGTGTACTTCGAAGTAACTACTCACTATCCACGGAGCACCGATAGAAGAGCCAGTCGGGCACTGATAGTCGCGAATGACTCATCATCAGGCCACTTCAAAGTTGGGAAAAAAGACCATTTTCGCATTTTTTCCCAGTTTCAATTTCTGAAAATCCCAACTTGAACCCTCGATTTTGAGCAACTCTGGAGTGACACAACGCCTCGGACGCAGTACTGCACCAGCATCATGGAGGCGTGTCCATGACATGGACACGCCAAGTATGACGAGTATGAGAAGGGCTCGCGTCGTGCCGACTTTTTTTTGAGAATACAGTCCAACACCACGAGGCAATGCACGTGCACAGCGACTCATCTCCGCGGAGGCAGGAGATGACTGCCGGCGCAGCGAGCCGCGGGCAGTGCCAACGCGTGACGCTGTTCGTGTACGAGAGGCTCAGGTGGTGGCAGTGGCGGGCGGCCGCTGTAGACGGCGCTGCTCAAGTCGAAGGATGGCGCGAAGACGACGCCGGAGGGCGGCGTGGACGGCGCCGCGACTGATCCAAGCGATTTGGCGGTGAATGGGAAGCTGCTGACGGCAGAGAAGCGCGCGCACATGGAAGAAGAGAAAGAGGAGGAGCTCCTGCACGCGCTGGTACCGGTACTGCTGGGGGAGGCTCCCGCACGCCGAGCGCACGGCGTATCTGCTGTGCCATCTCCAAAGCAGTGTGCGCGTCACTACGTCGTGCCGGATCCAGTCGCAGAGGTTGTGGCGCTGCGGAAGCAGATTTTGTGCGATGTGTACGAGGCTATGGACGCGCAGCACCAGCACTACCAGGTCGTCGCGCAGGGCGTTTCGAGGTGTGATTGAGGTGCTTGAGAAAGCGAGAATGTCGGCAGAAGAAGACGTTCGTGCGAGTGGTCAGAGCCTCCTTGTGGTTCGACGTGTGAAAATGCCCCTGGCAAGTGACCAGGCGTCGAACGAAAGCTCGCTGGCTGCGCTGCGCAGCCTGCGCAGTTTGTGCTGGAACGCATGAGAAGCCTTCTGGAGATGGCACCAAACCCAGCCAGGACGCTTTACTCAAGCCAGAGGCGGGCGTTGTTACAGCTGCATGGCAGCGGCTCGCCGCGAGGCCACGCGCCAGCGTAATTGGAATTCCATATTTCCGATCGCACCAGCGCTCTGAGCTGCCAACTGCGAATTGCTGCTGCAGTTGGCTTTGTTCGTGATGTTCTCCTCGTTGTCGGCATTCTCGGTGTCGTTGACCGACTTCTCACTGGAAGAAATACTCCATGCGAAGCAATTCGTCGCTCTTAGGGAGCTGGGCCAAGGAGTGCAGGAGTGCGATTGGAAGGAGCAGATTTGTTTCGCCAGTTTCGGGTTCAAATTGGCAAAATTTGGGAATTCCCAAGTTTGAAGTGGCCTGCTCATCATTCGTCTTCTTGGGAGCTGAACGTTGCCCCGCTGGGATCGAATACCGGTATCGTCTGCTAGAATACTCCTCCTGAAGGGTGTGAACGCATACAATCATCAAAACGATTGGCAAGAGCTGCTGCCAGGGATTGCTGTAAGTTGTTTGTTTCTCCCGGTTACCAAAATCATTCTGCGGCCTCGCCAACGTATCCGATCCATCGGCCTGACGTCTTCGATCTGCCAATGAAGAACTCGACAGTTCCGTAGTCGTAGATATCCTTTCCAGAGTTTGCATGCACGCGACGCCAATCGTCAAACGACTCGTGGACGACAGCACGAAGGCATTTAAACAACCGCGAGTTGCTTGGGTTCTGCGTATGTGGGAAGAGGACCCACTCCTCGACCGTTCGCATAAGTGAGTCGCTGCCGATGAGTTCTTCATCTTCCACGCGAGCAGGTAGCGGGTGATCAAGCCCAGACCAGCGGTCGTTCACGGTGCCGTCCCAGAAGTACGGGAGGAAGTCGCAGTGTCGGAGCAGTTCGAACTTCTCGCCTGCAGCCTTGCCATCTAGTCGGCTCAGTAGGACGGGCCACACAGGGTCCCCGTTGCCTGACGAGACCTCCAGGGCCAACATCTCGCCCATCTTGTCTTGCAACAGCGCGAGATCGCGGTAGAGCGTGTAGGCGTCTTCGTGCTCGGGCCACGTCGCAATCGAGGCGTTTCGCTTCTGGATCTTGCCCAGGAACCCGTACTCCGCCGGACGGAAGTGCGCGCCAATGGACGGCCAGAACGCGAGGTCTCGTTCCAGCATCATCGGCTCCTTCTTCATCCGTCGATGCGTCACTTCGTACCTGTTGATGGCCACTCGAATCGGATGAATGGGCTTGGCAGGCGCATCGTCGTCCTCGTCCTCGTCCTCGTCCTCGCTCTCGTTCCCGTCTTCTTCAGAGTCCGAGCCAAGCACGTACGGTCCTCTTCCTTCCCACTCACCATCGTAGATCTCGACGTTGAACGCGTCCTCTGGGTCCACGGTAAAGTCGAATCGCCGCAACACCATCGAGCGCCAGAAGCTCTCATTTGTAGGGCCGAGTTGCTGACCCAACAACGGAAATGCACGACTCAGCGACACGATCGCGGCAAACGTGTAGTCCGCAGCGAACTGCGTCTCGCCTTCAGCTTCATCTTCGTCGCCATCGTCTTTATCAATGACTGGGGTCGCGATGAAACTCAGCACGGTCTCCAATAACGCCGGCTCCGAGACAAACAGCTCGTAAACGGCACTCGCGACGCGCTCGATAGCGGAGACCTTGGCGCAATTGGACGGAGACGCCACTCTATCGAGAGCCATGGCTCACGGGGGATGTGGATACTTGTGCAGTGGACGTGGAGGTGCGATCGATGGCTGTTGCTGCGGGAGGGGAACACACACAGACACACACACCCTGCGTCCCTTTGTCCAGTGCCGGTAATGACTCAGTCTCAGACTGGGACTCTCAGTTGCAGAGGTATCACCATACGGACCAGAGATGCTGTAAAATTAATAGTGAGTAGGTTCATCAGAATGGCCGTGGAGCACTGTGGTCCGGGTGCCGAGTTTCGATTCAGAGACTACTCAAGACTCTCCTCCCTCCCCGTTCTTTCCATGCTCGTTCGCTGCCACTGCTGAAGGGAGAAGCATGGTAAGTGAGACACTGGGTCTCTCGTTTTGGTGAGAGCTTCAAGCGCCCCGAGCCCACACCAATGCACTGCATTATGAAGCGATGGAAGAAAGTGGGTGGCGTCGCCGACGTGGCGATCCCGCGACAGAAATTTTCAGATCGATTCAGACAAATCTCAGCGAGTCTCGACCAATCAGCGAGACGAACAGCGACTCCATTTCATCTGCGGCTGACTCACGGCGGTTCACAATACACTGCTCCCATTCACAGCGAGAATCCACATCAACCGCGTCGTGCAAATGGCGACGCGGACGCTGGTCGAGGGAAGCGCTGGCTCCGGTACTGCACGACCCCCACGCCACTACATCCATGCGACAGAGTGTCCTGACGTTGTGTTTGTTGTTCGCTAGATGCCGCTGAGTGTCCGTCGATCTGCGCGGCCAAATCTCTATGGGGGTTCTCCAACGCCACTAGGCCATATACTCCATGCCAGTGCGGCAGCAGGAAAGTGGAGTGCGCGTGCGGGCCGTGCTACCAAGATCGATTTGAGCAAGTGTTCACGTACGCCAAGAACTCGAGCGGATGTCCACTCGAGGCAATGGCGGACTGTGGTGCGTGCTTGTGTGGATGAATCGTTGGATGGGAGATTAGACGCTGACTTGTCTGGTATCAATTACGTAGACGGTTGTAGGGAGGGCGATGTATCTAGAACCGTGGCGCCACCAACGACACTATTGATGCCGGCGTCTACAGCACCGACTGCAGTGTCCACGCACAAAAACTCGAGCCTGACCAGCACTACGATCGGTATCGGTATCGTCGCTGCGTTGATCGTCCTCGCGATTGGGGCGAGGGTGGTCCTCTGGTATTACAAGAGGATTAACGCACCACGAAGACGACGGAGAAGACCAGAAGTGGACGAAGATCAAGTCACTACTCCAGAGCAGGAGTACGTGGTGGTCGTGTACCCTGTCAACCAGTAGCCCACACGCAGTTTGAAGGCAGAAATGAGCCGAAAGGCTCTCGACTTGCGATTTGAATCCACTCCAGTAGTGCGAATATGCACGAGCGTCATGATGAGCCAAGTCCAGCAGCGATGAGAGGTATGTGCTGTTCACTGCTGTAGACAATCCGCTGATGTTAGAGCCGGCTGATAAGGTACCATATAGAGCTACGAGAAGTCTTCTCCCCATGCTCTGTTTTCAGCACAAAATGGGAAATCTCCCCGCAGTTGGCTGTGAAGAAGCCGTGCGCTTGGCCGATCTCGCCCAATCTCAGTTTCGAAATGGAAGCCTCAACACAGAAGCCACGGAGCAGGATTACACAGTGGAGATGGAGGTGCTCAACAAAATGCAGCAGCACAGATTGCCCGAATTCGAGATTTGGGATCATCAGCATCAATCACTGCGTGGTGTGGTGTATCAATCAGTGCTGCAGTGTTGATGATGTTCGGATTCCCGGCCACACATGCTGCAGGAAACGGATGTACCTTGTTTTGTGAATTGTCGACCCAAGAACCGTCTGGACCGCCTTGGGCGCCCTAACCCTATCATTTCTCTCAGGTTCTAGATAACTGATCAGAGTGAGAAGTGACCCAAGCGCTCATTACAAACTTCCAATGTATTCGATTGTGCAGGTATTGACTGTGTCCTCGCCTCGGTTGAGCAGCCGCCCATTGCGCCTGGCCAAGAAACGCTCGAAGAAGCTGAGAACAAAGAGCGAATCGCCAACAGAACAAGCCCCAAGGAACAGTTCCCAAGGTAAGCAAGGGGTGAGAAAAACTTGGCTGCCGAGCGATCGGACTTGTCTCCCTATAGAATCCCTATAACAACCAGCTTTCTTCCGGACTCTGGACACTGGATCCAGCGTCCAAACCACGCAGCCACTGATCCCCCGTCATCGCAGCTGCACTAGGTTCGCCAGGTAAGTCCATCGTCGCATGTCTGTGCTTTAGGTTCGAGCTCCCGCCACGGCACCCTTCATGTTGTGGGATCCAGTCGCTTTCGCTGTCACCTCTCTCACTCCAGACACGCCGATTACCCGTCCAGTCCAATCCAGTGTTCCCCACTCACTTCTCCGGACGGCGTTCCAAGGATTGTTGACTTCGAAGCGACAATCCTGAGAATCCCAACGTCCGAAGTCCAGAGGAACGTGGCGCGAATCCAGAAAATCCAATCCAGCCACACGAAGTCGGCGCATCGAATTCGAAGGAAAGTCCAGTCAATTGGAGTCGACGCGATCGACGAGCGAGCAGCTACATTTACCATTAGCGGTAGCACACAGTGAGCGAGGAAGCCTACGCACGGAAGGATACGGACGTGGAAAAGAGAGAGAGAGAGACGGCGAGAGCGACCAAGGAGACGAACGAGAGAAGCGCTTATCAGAGCGTGTGGTGTGCGTGTGGTAGATCAAGGCCATCAACTTACAAACGAATATGCGGTCATTACTCGTGGTCGTGTGCTGCCTCGCAGTCGCGCTGTGGACACCAGGTACGATTCGGATGATCTTCGAGCATGAAGAGGAAGGGAGATTGACGTGGTTGTTGTGTGTCTTGCGTATAAGTGTCCGTGGATGCGAAAACGTGTGACAAAATCTGTGAGACGACAGAGCTCTGGGGCACTGGCAGCCAATCGACCTTCTTCAAAGAGTGCCCGTGCACGGACTCGACCACAGGCGCCGCCCGAACCGGACCGGAGTGTGGCTGTGGTGTCTGCTACATAAAGCGGAACGGCCACGTCTTCGGCCAGGGCCGCACCGGCGACGGCGCCTGTCCAGCCGGCATGACCGCTTGTGGTACGTCCCCTCTTCTCCGTCGTTTGCAGGGATTGAACGGTATATTTACAGGTTTCACTACGTGTAGATGACTGTGATGTCGCGTCATCTTCCTCCGGCTCCTCCAACTCTTCGACCACTCCCGTCACGGCCGCGCCTACGAGTACGACCCCTGCTACTACTGACAGCTCCTCTACCCCTCTCACCCCCTCCTCCACTTCCTCACCGTCCGGTGCTTCTGGCAACTCCACTTCTGCTTCCGGTAATGAGGCATCTTTGAATGACACGTCGTCCCCGACGACGCAGACCCCAGCTTCTAACGTGACTGCCTCCGTGAATTCCTCTCGTGGATCCCTTGCCGGCGCCATCAACCCACCAGGCGGTAACTTAGGTACTCCAACAGCGAACAACTCCTCCAGCTCGGGCTCTACTACGACCGACTCATCTGGTACGTCCTCCACAATTTAGACTGAGCCTGCGACCAAGACTGACGCGATTTGTGTGGTCTTGTCCAGACTCCAAGGGCCCACTCGAGACGTGGCAGATCGCGCTCATTATCTGCTCGGCTGTGCTCGTCATCGCTGTGGTTATGATCACGATCACGTCGTGCTACTGCAAGGCGCGCAACCGCATGAAGGACAACGAGCTCATTGAAGAAGACACGCGCGAGTACGAAAACTACTGGCACCCAGGCGCTGACGACGACCGCGCTGGCGAGAAACACCTCACCAACTCCGGGTTCGGCGGAACGTTGATGCAGGGTGGCCGAAGCAGCTTCAACTCTACGCACTCCCGACCTAACAGCACCAAGAACATCTCCTACGAGCCGACGTACGGCGTGGACGATCGGATAGGCGCGGGCCGCTCCCACCGCGGCTCTCTGGGCAGCAACGCTGATCTACCGGGCATTTTCCAGCCCTTCCAGCCTCGCGAACGACCAAGCCACGAAGTCGGCAGCCGCAAGAACATCGCGATCGAACTGTAAATGATCGCAAGTACAAGGCTGGGTCGTCATTAAGACACAGCCTACGGTAACCGAAGCTCCTCGTAAAGCACACGGACGCCCGCCGTCTGGAGACTGGCACGATGGCCCCAGCGGTCTCGTATTTCCAACTTTTGACTATATAAACGACATCGTACACGCTCTTTTCGGCTCGATAACACTAGCAGGGCCATACTACGTAGTGCGCTACTACGTAGTAGATCCTGGCAATGGGGAATCAGTCACTGAACGTGTTGTTCTCATGGAGGACGCACGCGGTGGCCACGGATGCAAGCAACAAGACCAGCGATTGAGAGCACCAACCAGAGCACACAGCGCACAGGTGAGCTCCATCAACCACACAATCGTACACAGCGTCGATCCACTGAACCAGCGATCGATGAGCGAGCGTCGCATCCGGGCACACGCACGCAGTGCGTCGCTCCCATCAACAGTATCTGAATCATCATGCTTCTTCATCTTCCCATTTGTGTTGATGGGCATGCTTCCCACCGTTTCCTCCGCTTCACCTCCATTAGGTGATATATTGTACCTGATAGAGGCGGTATTGGTGTGTCCCACACCATGGCCGCGAAGGTTTCTGCCTGTTTGGCGCGAAAAGCTCCAAAGCAAGGAGAGCGACACCATGGCGCCATCGCCTCGCGACCGTGACGACGACCATGAGGATGTGGAAGTGTTAACGCAACCCTCCCAGTCACAAAGCAATGGCCGCGCACGCGGTCGTAAGCGTGGCTTTCTGAGCGCGTCGAATATGACGGAGCAGGACCGCCGTAACGTGCGGTCCAAGGAACGCAAGCTGTACCAGGAGATGAAGGAAAACCCCATGGAGCTGGCCAAGCTCACGTCGAACCGGTTCCAGAACACCACGCAAGTGCTGGACGAAGTGTTTGAAGATGTGTGCTACCCGCGTGAAGCGAACTTGGACGCGATGAACCTGGACGAGCTGAACATGGCGGTCGCCAAGCAGTCCCAGGCGTTGGGCGCCAGCGATTTGACCAAGTACGACATGGTGGACCTCATCAAGAGCAGCCGAGAGGCTGTGGAGGCGGATGCGAGCGGCGTGTTTGACTGGGAGGTGCTCGGTGTGCCGGCAGGCGCGTGCTTCCGGTCTGTTCCAGACATCAGCTTCCTGTAAGTTTATGGTTGATTGTGTGAGGAGTCAACGGTGGGATGCGTGAACTCACGATACGATGGTCTGTAGGTTTGGTATGATGGACACACAGGTCGTCCATAAAGAACGCAAGAAGGCGCGTCGAGTCCAGGAGGACGAGAACGTCCAGGCGTCGCAGCCTAGCGCCTACACCAGCAAGGTTCGTGGTATTTGAGCTGATCAAATTGGACTGGAGCGTCATACTCATGGTTTATCACCAAACAGAAAGACCGCAAGGACGCACAAGCTGCGCGTCTCCAGGAGCTGCAAACCAAGATGGAGACTGTCCGCAAGAAGCGCATGTTCGATGTGGTCGTGAACCCGCAGAGCTTCACGCAGGTACGATGGCTGTACTTTCTCATTTTTGCGAGCACTCTATATCTCACTCGATGCTGTTCATGTACTCGTAGACGGTGGAGAACATGTTCGACATGTCGTTCCTCGTACGCAACGGCGCTGTGGAGATTGGCGTGGACAAGCAGGGTGTCCCGTACCTTGGTAGGTGATCTCAGCGATGGAGAATGGGATGATGCAGTTATCTGATGATGGTGTTTGAATGGCTGTTTGCAGAAAACCATGAAGGCCGACCGGAAGAAACCATCCCCGCACAGATGCAGAGCATCATCAGCATCACGCCGGCGCAGTGGGAAGAGATCGCCAACGTCTGGGGCCACCAAGAACCGATCGTGGGCCACCGCTCCTAGGCGCCTTTCTCAGCGTGTGTTCTCCGTGTTTTTTTTCTTTTCTAGGCATTCTTATTGGCTAAATTCATGCTCACAACCATATTTCAGCAAATCAAACGCGTTTGGATTTGTTGCACTTGCCAAGTTGCCCCAGGCTGGTGCCAGCTCCATCGAACAGACAAGCAATAATGAGCCAACCACGAAGCAATGGCACGATGCAGCTTTTTGCGGGGCTCTGCATATGTACCGCAGGCCTCCCCGTCCACGTGAAGGTATGTGATGATGTCTGTGATGCTCGTCTCTATCGATTGAGATATCCCCGAGGACTCAGAGCACAGTATTGGCTTCACTACGCTAGGAACAAATCCGCAAGATCGTGTTGGCCTGCGATGGCGCGTTCGAAGATGACCTCACACTGGAGACTACGACGCATCTCGTCGCGGACGCAGTAGGCTCCTACAAGCAGCGTGTACGTATCCACTCATGCCGCCTTTCTCGGTGCTTCATCTCACCGTAGTAACTTGGCTTTCACTTGTTTTGTACTAACCAGGCTGCTGTCGCCAAAGAGCTGCCCGTCGTATCGTCTCGCTGGATCTTTGACAGCTTCCGTGCGCATGAGCTTCTGGACGCATCACGCTACTCGCTGCGTGTGCTTGAAGGCCTCGTGATCTGCACAACGGGTCTTTCAGAAGCGACGCGAGCTCAAGTGGAGAAGCTCGCGGCGATCCACGGTGCGACGTATGATCCGCGGTTTGAAGTCGGTCGCACGGACGTGCTGATCGCACCGGCACCAGTGGGAGCCAAGTACGAAGCAGCTCTGGCGCATGGCATTCCTGTGGTCCACATCTCGTGGCTTCATGCATGTATCGAGAAGCGCACGCTCGTGGATGAACAGGCCTATTCACTCGGGAGTATGCTGCAGCCTCGAAGACTGTACAAGCAACTCCGCCAAGAACTCGATGATCTCTCCAGCTTTAAGCTCCGACAGCTTCTCAAACGGTACTGGGTCAAGACCAGGCAGCAGGTGGATGGTGAGGGTGCCGTGGATGAAGAACCGGAGGAGTACATGGAACTGTTCGACGCCTGCGGGTTTTATCTGCTGGGTTTCCCGCCAGAGATGGAGAAATCCGTGCGGTCGCTGATCCGCATGGGAATGGGAACGATCTACTACGAGATGCAACTGCCTGCAGTGTCCCACGTGGTCGTGAGTCCTGTGCTGAGTGATTTGGCGCAGCTGGAGCGGCTGGAACAGCAAGTCGTGATGGCAAATGCCGAGCCATTAGTGCATTTCGTATCAGCCAAGTGGATCGTGGACTCTGTCAAGTGCCTGCGGTTGGAACCGGAAGAGATGTACCCCGTTGAAGTCGAAGAGCCCGAGCTCGAGACTATGCCAGCGTCGGCACCTGTGCATTCGACTGATTTTGGTGGAGAGATCCCAGCAGCGCACAACAAGCGAGCCTCAATTGCCTCGGTCATGAGTGTGGAAGGGGATCAGGATCACGATATGCAGGATCCTGATGATGGAGCTCACAACGGAGACGTCAGCGCACTGGAACAACCCACAGAGCTCCCAAGGGCCAAGTTTTTCAAGGAGTACGGCTTTCTACTCGTCTGCGTGGACCCCAATGAGCCGAAGGTCGTGCGGGCCATCGTGAAGAACCTCCAGGAACGAGGAGGCGCGCAAGTCGTGGCGCTGGATCATCGGGATTTCGAACACGTCGATCCATCCCAGTTCGAGTTTGTCACCCACATCGTCGTGTGCAGTGGCGTGTCCATCGATCCAGAGCTGGCCGAGATCCAGAGGCACAAGTTCAATGCTTTCTACCTCCAGAATTCGACTGCCGCTGGGTCCAAGAGCAAGAAACGACTGCGGTATGTGTCAGATCTGTGGGTGCGGTGCTGTTTGGCGTCCGACGGTGTGCTCTCGCATCAATCCCATGAGCTGTTCACTCTCACATACCACCAGCCACGCTCCATGTTTCCTGTGCCGCTCCCGTTGCCGTGTTTTAAGTCTGTCATCGTGTCTACCTCAGTATACGTCGGTGTGGATCGGACTGTGGTGATGGAGCTGTTGCGGATGGCCGGTGCGCAGGTGACCAGCAAGATGAGCAAGAAGAACACGCATCTGATCTGCCTGGAAGCTTTCGGCGTCAAGTACGAGAAGGCCAAGGAGTGGGGGCTAGCGATCGTGACAGCTCGCTGGGCGGTGCAAAGCGTGCTGCAAGGACAGCTTCTGGACACATCGCTTGCTGAATTCCAGGTCGCGAGTGCTGAGGACGATGCCATGGATGAAAATCCGGGTTCTGCAATTGAAAGCCAGACGATTCGAGGAAGCTCAGAGCAGCCACAGTAAAAATTCCAGTCGACTCCCATGACGAAACGCTCCTCCATAGTTTGACTCGCCGTTTGATGTGGATTGAGGACGAGCAAGGACAGGTGAGTGACTTCTACTACCGGTACTTGGGGCCACTGCGTTCGCCCAGAAGTGGGAACGCGCGGCACAGCGTTGCGGTGGTCTTGCGTCAGCTCCTCCATGATGTCAAGCCTTGACGCGACTCCACCACTGAGTCTGTGACTCAGTTCTGACGAAATTGGAGTGGCTCTCGGGCACCACGCCCCGCGAGTCGTCATGGAGGACGCGCCGCAGTTTCGGAGTCCGAAACAGTCGAGGCTCGAGAGTCTTCACGACTGACGGATATCGGATACCGGTATCTAAACCGTTCTGCCGGCTGTCTTCTGCTTTGAAGACCGCGTTCTCTCCTCGGGCCGAGTCGGGGTGCCCTCACCAAAAGATGACCAGCTCATCTTCAAGACGCATCCTGTCGCCACCGTGGAATGGCCGGCGCGCAGACGGATTTACCAAAAGATCCCGCTGGATGATCTTCCCGTTCAGACTTGGTGGCCGGTTTTCCTTCCATCGAAGAAACTAGGCGAGAAAGGACAACAACTTACTTATCGATCCCTGTCTATGCCGATACACCTCAATTATTCTTATGAACTGTATCCAACCCAGTTGATACCTCTGATAACTGATCCGAGTCGATACTGCTTTTCAGTTCGGTCTCACTTCAACGAAAACCATCGAAGCTGTCTGCAACTACACTCAAAAAGCGATCACCACCGCGGTTTCCATCCACGGAAGCGCGGAAGAACGTTCCAAGTCCCACGTTGCTGCGATTGTCCTGCTGCAGGCCACGACACAATCACACAGACATGACATGTTGTGAACGGAAAGAGGAACGACGTTTTCGATGGAACAAACCTTTCACGCCATCCCAAGCGACGGCCTGTCGAGTCCCGCGTTTCGATTCCGTAGCCTACACTTGAGTACAGTACGAGCCGATCTGTTCAGGCAGACTTGACACTGCAGCCAGCGCGACACCACAGTCCACACTGCGGCTGCAGCCTGCTGAGACGACTTTGGTCTGGACGCTGCGCTGCTGGTTACAGTGCCGGTATCAACTGATCCCTTCCCTTCCCCATCGGATGGATCCTGCCAGCCAGCTAGGCGGTCGGCGGAAAAGTGGAGTCCACTCTTCACTTCGTCGCTGTTCGCAAACTGCGGGCTCGATTACACGAGTCCTCGAGTCGTCACCCCACTCCTGCTCTCTCACTACTGTGTCACCCGTGCTTCTCTGGTTCTTCTTCCTCCAGCTCTCTCTCTCTCTCTCTCTCTCTCTCTCTCTCAGGTCTCCGCTGTGCGATACCGCCACCGCTGTATTCTTCGATTTCCCGCCTGAGCATCAACACGGAATGGCGCGAAAGAACAGCAGCCAGGCCCACGCGGCCGAGCCAGCGAGCTTCGAGCATCGCCGCGCCCACGATGATCGAATCGCCGAGGGCTCCACGCGGCGGCGCATGCTGCGCTGGATCAAGAAGACCATCGGCATCCACAACCCCGAGGAAGAAGCTGCACGCGACAAGCCGCCAGCGCCGCCTCCCAATGTACGCGGCATCGCGCCGCCTGGATACAACCCACCACGGCCACGGTCTCAGAAGCCATCACGACGGAGAGACGAGACCAAGCCGTGTGGGTCCCAGACCAGTGCGCGAGCAGAGGACTCAGACGCAAACAGCGTGCATACGAGCAGCAGTAACAAGTCCACCAAGGTCACGATCCTCTTGTACGATGAAGAAGAACTCCACCGCACACTGAGCAATGCCAGTGCGCCCAGTTCGTGTCGCTCTGATACGTCCAACAACTCGAGACGAAGCCAGGCCAGTAGTAGCAATCGCTCGGGCACGACCACACCGTCCCATACAGCCGCATCAGTGAAGCGCTCGATCTACGAGTACCACCACCAGCTCCCGGGTTACACGCTGCGTCCAGACCAGCCATATCTACAAGACCCTAATGCCGTCCGAGTGCTGATCGTGGGAGGGGGTATTGGCGGCTTGTGCTTGGCCCAGGCTCTGAAGAAGGAGGGCATTCCGTTCACGGTATTTGAACGCGACCCAACGCCCAACTTCCGTAGCCAAGGCTATCGCCTCCGCATTAACGGTGCGGGATATGAGGCGCTCAAGGCGTCGCTGTCTCGTGAAAAGTTCGAGGTGTTTCTTCAGTCAACAGGCCAGTTCTTCCCGGGCTTCGTCCACGTCGATGCCCACAGCTGCCACGTTCTTCCAGAGTCCGAGGGTGTGGCGTTCCTCCACGACGCGGAGATCACCAAGCAAGTGTTCAGTGCCAACCGCGCGATGCTGCGGTCGCTGCTTCTCTCGGATCTGTATGAAGGAGCTGAGATCCAGTACGGCATGGGCTTTGAGCAGTACGAGCTGCTGCCCAATGGCCGTGTCCAAGTCCACTTTGAGAACGGGGAGGTTGTTGAAGGCAGCGTGCTGGTTGGAGCCGATGGCACGACCTCACGCGTCCGCAGGCAGTACGTGCCTCGCCACGTCACTCTCATGGACACGGACAGTGGTGCGATCTACGGCAAGACGCCGATCTGCCCTGAACTCGAGCAGCTCGGACTAGCCAGTGACTGTACGACGGTCGTCACGAGCCACAACCCCAAGATGTCGCTGATCATTGAGCCGCAGTGTACGACCAAGCTGGACATGGCCAAGTTCCGCCAGTCGCAGATCTACCCAGGCGATGGCCAGCGAGACCTTCCGGATATCCACAAGTACATCACGTGGATGCTGCTGGCTCGAGCCGACAACTTCCACTTGGACGATAACACGACAGTGCAGGACTTGTACGCGATGGCACCGGAGCAAATTGCCGCAGTCGCTGCCCATCTCACGGCCGACTGGGACCCGACACTGCGCGCGATCGTCGATCTCCAGGCTCCTGAGTGGGGGTCGTTCATGCGGATCTCTACCATGGCGCCGAGTATTCGAGCCTGGGCACCGAGCAATGTGACGCTCATTGGAGACGCAGTCCACACGATGGCACCAGCGGGAATTAGCTGCAACTCGGCGCTGGAGGACGCCCATATCCTTGCCAAGTTGTTCCTTCGTCATGGCGTAAACACTGAAGCGATCGCGCAGTACGAGAAAGGAATGCGAGAACGTGCCCGAGTGGGGATCCTGTCGAGTATCGAAGCCGGGCAGCAACTCTACGACCTCCCGCCACTGAAGGAGATGATCGCAGTGATGTATTGAGCGAGTTAGTGGTGAAGTAGTGTGATTTAATGTTGAACGGAAGTGCAATGTTCCCCCATGACAACCGGTACCAGCGTTCACGTTCACGTTCTTTTTTGCTTTTTGCGTGTAGTAGCGTGGAGGAATCTCACACAGCCCGCAAGCAGTATCATAGGCGTCGGCAAGCGTATCTGGGTAGTTGTAGCTTGCGCAATTAGCAATTTACTACGGTACGTAGCAGGTTTTATGAAGACGAATTTGGAAAGCGAAATTGGACTGGAGACATCGTCCGAGCCGTGAGAGCCTGATCGTGTGGCACTCGTTGGCAGTCTGTAATACCTGACGTGATTGTTATGCTTGGGCACTTTGCTTCTGAACTTCTAGTCATGAAACACAATAAATTCAATTAAACTTCCAGTGGTTTGGTACCCAGTATGTAGCTAGCTACTCCTAACTCCATGCTGAACGATTCAACACGTATATATGTCGTGGATATGCCTCCTAGTACACGACGGCCCGCATCTCCTTGGGGTCTGGCAGGCCGAACATGCGCGTACCAGCATCGATGCTGATATTGATGCCTTCGCGGCCGTGTTCTCGCATCGCTCGTTCGTACTGGGCAATGGCGTCGACATTCACACCGTGTTCACGGAACAATTTCACAAGAATGCCAGCGTCTTGCATGGCAGTGTTGCAGCCAATGCCCGCCGGTGCCATGGTGTGGACGGCGTCACCTAGCAGCGTCACCACGGACGGCTGCCACGCCTTGATCTCCGGCGACATCGTGGAGATGCGAAGGAACGACGCCCACTCGGGGTCTTGTTGCTCAAACAACGCGCGGACGCGTGGACACCACGTCGACGTGATCTGCGTGGATAGCTCCGCGACTTCTTCCGGGGACATGGCGTACAGATCGTGGACCGTCATGTTCTCTCGGACGTGGAAGTGGTCGGCGCGAGCGATCAACACCCAACACAAGTAGCTGTGGAGGTCGGGCAGCTCAGTATTGGCGGCGTTCTGGAGTCCACCCGTGGCATTGATGTAGTCCTTCAGGTTGAGCTGCGTGGCACAGCGTGGCTCGATGATCAGCGCCATCTTCGGGTCTTGGCTCGTCACGAGCGTCGTGCTGCTCGTCGCAAAGTACTGCTCGATGTCTGGTGTGATCGGTGTCTTGCCGTAGATCGCACCACTGTCTGTGTCCAGCAGCGTGATGTGGCGTGGTAGATACTGGCGTCGCACGCGTGACGTCGTGCCGTCCGCACCCACGAGAACAGATCCTTCCACACACTTGCCGTTCTCGAACTGGACCTCCACGCGGCCGTTTGGTAGGATCTGGTACTTTCGGAAGGCCATGTTGAACTGGATCTCGCGGCCTTCCTCCAGATCTGTGAGCAGCAGAGAGCGGAGCATCGCACGGTCGGTGCTGAAGACGTGCTGCGTCACGCTCGACCGGTGGGCAAACTTGACGCTGGCGGGGGCCGCGCCTCCGGTCTGGGCGTCGACGTACATGAAGCCCGGGAGGAAGTGGCCAGTGGAGCGCAGGAAGACCTGGAAGTTGTCGCTCGAGAGGTTGGCCTTGAGCGCCTCGTATCCAGCGCTGTTGATGCGAAGGCGGTAGCCTTGCGTGCGGTAGTTGGGCGTCGGGTCTCGCTCAAAGATGGTGAACGGGATACCGCTCTTTTTGAGACCTTGGGCAAGGCACAGCCCACCGATCCCACCGCCGATGATCAGCACGTGTGGAGCGGAGCTGTTGCGAGCGTACGGATCGACCTTGGGCTTGCGAGCGCGAGGCATTTGGTGGTGGTACTCGTACATGGAGATCCCGCTGGACGAGATCGTGGATTCCGAGGAGCTGGAGCTGGTCGTCGCGGTTGAGTGGAAGCTGCTCGACGATTGCTGCGGCTGGGAGCCCAGGTAGTACACTGGCACGTCGGGCTCTTGCTCGTAGTTGCTTCCACTGGCGTTGCTGTCGTGGCTGAGCTTGCGGTGCTGGTAGTCCTTCGCACTTCCGTGCAAGCTGCCGCTGCGACTGAGACTTGTACGGCCAGGGGTAACATACGTTGGCTCCTGGGAGCGACGCAGCTCCACAGGGTCGTCTTCGACTCCCATGGCCTTCTTGAGCCAGCGAATCATCTTGCGTCGCTTGCCTTCGTCACCATTGTTGGTCATACGACGTTGCTCGTAGTGGTTCGCGCGGGCGTCGTGCTGGCGAGGCATCGTGGATGTACTGGTACCAGGTCTTCTGGTTGGGAGTGAAGAAGCTTGGTGCTTGCGGTGGAGGCGTCGGCGTTAAGCGGAGGATTGAGGAATGAGCTGACACTCTACGACTGCAACGCGTGACTCACTAGAGCTAGTGATCTGGCTGCTCAGTGGAGACCGTCTTAGAGCAGCCACCGTGGTTTCCGTGGCCAACGGTGCGCAGTCAGCAAAGATATGCAAAGCTCACGCTCCATGGTTTGACCATGGCGAGCCCACCGAAGTAACCTCCGCGTTCCAGCACGAGTGCTACGAGGACCCATGAGCAGAAGCCGCAGCCTATTCCTTCCACCGATCCCCTCAAAGCAGGCGTGACGCTACGCGTTTGAACGGAGTCAAACGCAGAAAGCGTTGCCTGTTCAGTTCGTATTTTTGCTGCGGCACCGCAGGCGATGGTTCCCCGAATTCGACGCTCGACAGAGACACGCAGTCGGGAAGCCGAACACCATCGCGAAGCGACAGAAAAGCGGGGCGCAGGCACTGGCGCCAGAGGCGGAGACGCTGTGCGAGGACATGGAGACGAAGCGGTCGCTGGCGATGGATGGCGTGAGAAACACGCAAGGATGCTTGCTTGGAAGAAGGCGGCGCCCGAATGGCTCGACGAAACACCAGCGTTCGTTCCGACCTTATGATGAGCACTTCAAAGTGGCGCCGCGCCACACCGCGACACGAAAACAAGGCTCAACGCTTCTAGCTACAAAACTACTAAACAGCATGGTGGTCGTCATGGTCGTCATGGTCGTCATGGTGCACAAGCACACGCCACCTCCATGCTGGGGCTTCCAGGTTGGGAGAGGCAAACAGCCTCCCCGCAATAGAAGAATTCAAGTACCGGTTCCGGTAGGTTCGAACTCACTCTGCCAAAGATGGGACGGCAGATCCGAGAGTTTCTACAAAGCCACCACCTTCGAGTACAACATCACCACTCACGCTGCAGTGTGCATTTCAGTAGCTCACAGTGAGCTACTGTACTGCTCTCATTCAGAGGGCGATGCGTGAGTGCACTCGCCTTGCGGTTGCAGTCTGAGGCACTACCGGTATATCCTGGATATAATACCCACGGCCGTAACCAAGCAACTCGCATTGCAGTCGTCGTTAAAGACACCGCCACAGCGATGTTTCCATGGTCGGAAACGCTGGAAAACCGGCACTGGAGGTGATGACGGTTTGGCCCACCGATCTGGGCAGAAGAAGCACACGGAACGATGCACGAATGCAGTGTAGACGCCACTGAAGCCGCGAATCTTCCGCAGATTTTCCACGGTATCCATAGAGTAACGGATGAGTTACGCATTGGAGTACAGTACTTCGAAATAGTTCGAAGTACAGTAGTAGCTCGCACGTTCGCTGGCAAGCCATGTTACTTGTTGCAAACCTGAATGGCGCAAAGCTAGTGGTGACGACGTGCAAGTTGAAGCTTCTCACCGTCAACGATGAGGTAATAGGTCCCTGCTTGTGAACGTGGCTAGTACTGAGCGCCACCCACTGACACTACCGGTACATGAACCGATGAGCCCATGCCAACATGGAGTGAACTGTCCAACACGGCAACCGCGACGCGTGCTGCTGCGCATCTCTGTGATACGGAGACCACCTACAAGCCGTACATGACGCTGCACACCAACCTCATGGAGCGGCGCCTCGTGGACGACGGCTGTGACTGGACAGGCCGGCGACTGCGAGTGGGTCACGTACGCACAGTTCCTGGACCAGGTCGCCACTATGTCGGCTGCGATGGTCCACGCGCTTGGGCTCAAGCGTCAGGAACCCGTGGGTATCTTCAGCAAGAACCGGTACG
>JAADXI010000367.1:0-24065 GCA_023337615.1 Pythium brachiatum | reverse complement strand
TGTTGAAAGCGTTGATCGAAGCCCCACGGGAGCCTACGTCGAGTTCTACGCAGACAAGGACTGCAAGGGCGCCATGCGGAAGTGGCCCGCCGACGAGAACAACTACCCGAACAACTTTGGTGTCGACGGCATCGACAACATAATCTCGTCCGTCTCCGTGACCGGCGGCCATAGTTATTCGGATGGAGTCCTAACGATCGACGAGAATGAGAACGTACCAGCTCCAAGCAACGCGACTTCATCGACCGGCAACTGAGGAGGAAAGACGAGCACTGACCCCTTCGCGAAAACGAAACCATAATCAATCAACGACTGATTCAGTATGGAGCCACTGCAGTAAAAAAGATGAGTCTGTATAACGTGAAGACTGTATCCTCTACTATTAGTCTTACCTGTCAGCGAGCGCTGTGCTCACTAGTACCACCGCGATGCGCCCATGCTACGGGCCAGCTACCTAAGCTATCAGCCATACAGCAGCAGCTTTCCAGATCTCGCATTGGGTGGGGACCCAGGACTTTGACGTTGGGTAACGCGGCTTTTCTGGGCGGAACAGAACCTACTCGGCCATGGCTCCGAGCTAAACAAGGCTGCCAGGCGGGACGGCCGATGTGCGCGAGGGTTTTCCTTTGGGCTATTGTACATCTTGTCACTCGTCACCTTCACTATGGTCAAGGTGCGCTGAGCTCCTTTGTTTGACGAGCGATACTGTAGTGACTGGTTGGTGGAGTCAGTGAAGTAATTGAGTAGTATGATGTCCGTACAGTGCATGGAGGGAGTGCGCCAAGCACATCGACGTTTGCATTGGGCCAGAGAGCAGGTCGCGTGGCGAGCAGCTTTCGCAGTCAAGACGGCGACGACTATGGCTGTGTGGCAGTCAGCCTGTGAGGTCTGTGCGACGGTGAGGGCATGGATCGTGGGTCGCGAATGTGACGCTCGAGATTGCTCCCGAGGTAATGCATTCTGTCAGGCGGGATGACCTGGTCAGCACGACGTATTACACTGTATACCGGAACCGTATCGACCTGTGATCGCGGCACTTCCACTAATCAGACAACAGTCGTCAGCGCTTGCAACTCGATCGTCTGTGAAGTACTGAGGAGTGGCTCCAGTGTGTGATCCGCGTGTCGTTTTATGTGCAATCGGAGGGTCACGGTAAGGCAAGTAGTCGCCCGGGTTGATGGATTCATCCGACCTAATCCTGTAGAGAAGGCTTCGTCTCTACAGTACACCAGTATGGTACTGTTACAGTACTACAGTGTACTGTATGCTGCTCTGCAGGACATGGACACTTGTGCATTAGTAGTCGGAATATCCACCTTGAGCTGCCTCAACCACAACCACACACGTCCCTCGCATCTGGATGCGGCGAAGATATCAACACGGAACGCGGTACAAGCTGCTGTTTCAGCAAGTGACTTGATTGGTCGATTCCCAAAACTAGGATCCCGTCTGTCTCTCAGAGACCGTCCTACTTGTCATCTGATCTGCTGTTTAGTTGAGCTCACAATTCGAATGGAATCCCAACTTGGGATCCCAGTCCGATGAAAAGGCAGGGTCTCCGCTACTATAAAAATTGAGCTGACACGCAGACACCTGTACTGAGGGCAGGTGCTGTCTCTAAGCTGGCGTAAACTGGGTGCTCTTGAAGCATTCGAGGGACGCAGACCAGCGAATGGATCGCTCGCGGTCTCTGGCTAGTCATTCTCGTATTCGCCGTGTTCCAGCAACACCTCCGTCCCCTCCAAGCAGTCTTCCGCTATGAAGCTCAGCACGCTCGCTCTCTCGTCTCTGTGTGTGCTCGCCTCTGTTCTCACCGACAGCGTCGTCGACGGCCACGGCTGGCTCATGGAGCCCAAGTCCCGAGAGACGGGATCGCGTACGGATGAAAACGGCTCCGTCGGCTGCCCCAGCAACACGCCAGGCCAGTCCACGACGGTGCAGCCAGGTGGCTCACTGAAGGTGCGCTACCAGCGTAACAACCATATCGGCGGCTTCATCCGCTGGGCCATCGTACCTCGAGGACAAGAGTCCAAGGCCAACTTCGACAAGAACGTGTTCCACTACACGTGTCGTGAGTCGGGCGCGAGCTGCGTGCCGCCAGGCCAGAACGACGTCTACTCGGGCGACAACGGCGCGGCGGCCAACAGCATTCTGTGCGGCGACACCATCCCACTGCCCAACCACCTCACAGCTGGCGACTACGTGCTCCAGTGGACGTGGATGAGTGCTGGCTCCAGCTACGGCAAGATCGCGTGGGCCAACGAGCAGTACCGATCGTGCGCGGACCTCAAGTTCACGGTCGCGGGCACTGGCTCCAAGCCGTCGTGTCCGTCGTTTGTCGGTGGCGACCGCGTCACCAAGCTCCAGGGCAAAGGGAACAACCAGTGCTTCTACTTCTACACCAACGACATGGCCACGTCGGTCTTCAAGGGCGAAGAGAGCAAGAAGGACGAGTACTACAAGTACGGCGTGCCGGCAGACATCCAGAAGTGCAGTGGAGGAGCCGGTGGTGGTGGTGGCAGTGGCCAGTCGAACGCTGCCACTAAGGAGGATGGTGGAAACGCCAAGGTCAAGCCTGCCGACAGCAGCGACGTTCCAGTGGCGACGAACCGAACGAGCACGCCGGCGCAGTCGGGCACCAAGGGCCAGTGGGAGTTCTGCACTGTCAACGCCGAGTGCGCCAACAACTGCTGCTCCAAGAAGTACTCGGACGATGGCAAGCTCAAGTGCACACCTGGTGGCTGCTAAGTAAGTCGTCTTGTCCGAGTCCTCCAAGCCTGCGAAACGCACGTGTAGCCCGAGAGAGTGAGTTAGATTGTTAAAACCACGTGAAGCGTACTTGTTTGTTGCGACGAGACGTTGCTAGAGCCGCTGGTTGTTGAACTGACGTAGTCTCGAGATGGTCTTCGCCTCTGCAGTGAAGGCGCAGCAGCGACCGCAACAGGATCAAGCCGTATTGCACCCAAGTAGTCGAAAGTCGAAAGTCCTGCGGTTCCGTCACCAATAACTACCCGGCGATCCTGCTCCCTCAACACGAACCTGATGAGCTCCAGCCGCGACCGCCTTCAGAAGCTATCTGGCGTGTTCGTGCTGAGCGAGAAGCGAGGATCCCACGAGCCAGTCCGAGGCGTGCGCTTGGACCGAGGTGCCGATCATACGATGACTGAGGCCGCAAAGCTCGCACGCACTGTACTGTACACTGTGCAGTATTTTATTATCCGCCCAGATTTACCCTGTGAAGCTGTTGGCATGCGTTGGGACGATCGCATACAATATCTTCGTACTTTCCGCCTTTCTGTCTTCTGGCGGCCAAATTTGCGCACGTGCACGTACAGTAACCGTGAAGATGAGATGAACGGGATGTACTGTAATGCTGCACGAACGAACGTCGGTATATCTCACTTGAACTGCCCCAAAGCTTGAACTTCAAAGGGTTCCCGCAAAACGGGAAGAAAGACATCACATTTGATGCGCAGTTACTGTATCCAGCTTCCGCTCTGCACGATATGTGATGTAACTAACGTACTACAGTCGTTACTTCGAAGTACCACCCATGATCTCTGGGCCTTTGGGCCACTCACTGAGCACTGCTCTCCGATTCTCGCCCAAGACTCCTGCGCAGTCCGGACTCCTGAGGTTCATTCCCCAATTTGCGGATCGCCCCCACCCCACGCACTCACCAACCACCCACCCCACCGCCATGGCCACCACCAAAGCCGTCCTTCTGGCTGCTGTCGCCTTCTTCTCGGGCGTCACCACCATCAAAGCCAGAGCAGAAACCACCTTCGGCGTGCGAACTGTCACGCTGTACGATAGCCCGGGGTTCCATGGCGAGGCATTCGTGGTTGTTGTGACCCCGTATCAATGCATCAACGTCGTCTCCACGTTCAACGACCGTGCGTCCTCGGCGCTGTGGTTCGCTCCCGACAAAACGGGATCCATCATCTATTTCTACGAGCACGAAAACTGCCAGGGCGCCATGCGCCAGTGGCCCGCTGACGAGCAAAACTTCCCCAACAACTTCGCAGTCGACGGCATCGACAACATGGTCTCGTCCATCAAAGTGAGAGGCGGGTATTAGACCGTTCTGGCACTACGAGACAACACAGCAGACGACCAGTCAACCACAAATGTACATGAGTGAAATTGTGAATACCACACTAAGTTGATTGGTTGGTGTGTCTTTACTAGAAGCGTAGCTGGTCGTTTGGATTGATCTCAGTCCAGCCCGTCATCTCGGTGTCGGCCAAGCGGAAGTCGCCGTCCATTTCCACGCAGTTGTGGATCGCGTACAGCAGTTGCTTGCGGCAGATCTCGTCGCTCGAGTACCGAGGCAGTTGCAGCGCAAAGAAGCACGTGTGGGACCTGGGCAACTGGCCGTCGGCCGACACGTTGCTTGAGCTGCTGGCTGCTGAGCTGGGCGTGGCCTCGCTGCTGCTTGTGGACGACGCCAGCGACTGGATCTTGAACTTTTGGTGGAACTGCGCAGTACCAACAGGCAGCCGTGAACGTGCCCACACAAACCGTAGAAACGCGCGCTTGTCTTCCTCCTCCATGCTGCCTAACACACGCCAGAAGCGCTGAATGAACTCGTCCTTGGGCGTCAATTCTTCGTCGTATTCGGTGTTCTGCTTGAGCAACTCAACGTCGACTTCAGCCACGCCACACATCCGCTTCTCCAGCTCTTGCCATGTGAGTAGACTCAGTGCTGCAACAGGAATAATTGAGTGGATCCCTTGCTTGATCACATTCACGACATCGCGCGCTTCGTTGCGACGAGCTGCAAGCACGAGCTTCACATAAGCGTCTACGCTCCCCATGGTCACGACCGTGTCTTGGCCACGTTCACACAACTCGACCTGACGGCCGTCCGAGAGGTACGTCGTCATGCTCAGGTCCATCGCGGCTAGTTCCTCCAGTTGCTCCGCTCTTCTCGTAGCGTTGGATGTGTGAGTGAATTCTTCGTAGAGCCTGCGAAGTGCTCGGAGCAGCGTGTGAGCCACAAAGTCAGTCTCTTTGAGCGCGCTCAGCACTGCGTCGTCATCGTCTTCGTCATCTTCACCGACGAGCTGCTTCCACGCGGACACCGCGAGGTCCAGCCGCACACACACGCGTGTCCGAAGACAAATGCCGAGCATTTGGCCCAAGAAATGGCACATCTCGCCTACGAGCTGGCGCTTCACCTCCGCGTTTTCAGCCCAGCCACCGCGACTGCCTGACGGAGGCTTTTCCATAATCACGCGTGCAGATCCCACATGCCGAGAGCTCAGCAAGCCGCCGTTAAGCACGAACTTGTCTCGGTTGGAGCCGACGCCATTACGCCAATTCGGGCTCGGCATGAAGAACGGCAAGAAGCTCACGCCCGAAGTGGTCTCGCTGCCACCCGCACCACCAGTCTCTTTCACGTCTTGCCCTTCTTCGCCTGTGCAGATCATCTGCAGCTCAGAAAAGAACTGGGAAAAGAACTCACGATACGGGCCGCCGTAATCATCTACGCCTTCGCCTTCGAACTTGACCTTGAAGCTTCGTAGCTGACCGTCATCCATCGGATGGGAGTACACCATGCGTAGCATGCGAAGCGGCAAAAAGTGGAGCTCTTCAAACGCCTGGCCGAACATCGACAGCAGCAAGCTCTTGGTTGTGCCTGGGTGGCACTTGGCCGTCGCGGCCTTCGGGCGATTGATCAGCATTTGCGTGAGATCCTCCGGGTAATCGTACTCGTCGTCAGCCTTCTTTGGGGCATTTGCCGTTTTCTCCATGAGAGCTGTGAAAAACTCGTTCTTGATCGACGTAAACACGCTTCCACGGCACTTTGCGAGTAGACGACACGGCGTTAATCCAGTTTCCGGCGCAAAATACTGCCACGTGAGGTCGAAGAACCCGATCACGCGGCTCAAATACGCGTTGAAAAAGCGCAGCAAGCCGAAACGCGCGAGCAGTTTGCGTTCGAGATCGCCTCGTGTTCCGACATCTCCATCGAATACTAGCGCAGTACCGACAGCTTGTTCGATATCGTCTGCCTTGTCACGAACGAGTCGAATGACATCTCCTGGGGACACGTTCCATGGACTGACACTGGTGGATTCACAATGATCGTTCACGACATGGAGGATCTCTCGATCCAGTTGCTGCGACCAGAGCTTGTCCTGCGAGAGACTAGTGAATACTTGCTCCGATATGTCGTAGAGAGAGCTGATCTGTGCTGTGGTCGCGTGTCGTGCCTCTGGGACTTTCGGTGTAGCGGTGCTAACCAAACGAGTCACATCCGGTAGCTCAGCCGCGTCGACCACGACAAGCGTCAAAGCCCTCAACCGAGATGGATGGATGTGCCATGCGCCTCGCTCACCCTCCACTTCGATCCAAAGCCGGCCATCCGCGACGCCCAACACACGGCCATTGCCTCGTGGCGTTCGGACGCGATCGTCCGCTTGGAAGCCAAATGCAGTGCACACTTGTTTCGTGGTTTCCACCCATAATGCACTGCCTGCTCGTGTGGCAATGTGACTGCCTGTCCCTTCCAGCCAGCTCATCGTCATAGCGTACGCTAACTGCATGAGTTCGGGCCGCAGTGGCTTCTTGGACACCATACTCTCCAGCATCTCACACACGACGACTGCTTCTTCGACGGTGCCTTCGTTTGAGCTGACAAGTGAGGTAGCTTCCTCGCTTGTCTCGTCGATCTCGTCACAACTGGGAAGCAATAGCGACACTTTCTGGTGGCGTGAGTAGAATGCCACGGCCGGGAAGACTTCGTCCATGAGATTCTCGAAAGCAACACCCAGCTGAACGCCGTTTTTGCTGAACGCGAGCGTACCGAGTTCGCAGTTGAGGTGGACACCGACGACATCGCCTTCACCAAAGGTATCGCCGTACACGCGCAGCCGATTCCGTTGATAATACAGCGCTTTGTCGCCGATAAACCCCCAGGATTGGTCATCGGCACCGAGAAACGAATCCGTATTCGCTCGGCGGGTAGCGACGCCAATGAACAAATACGACGATGGAGTTTTTTCCACGCGAACGTGCCACTCATGGATGCCGGTAGCGAAGCCCTTTGTCGTCGTGACGGTCTTCCACATTTCGTTGCCCGAGTAGGTGGCAGTCAAACCATCTTCAGAGATTTGGACGAGCGTGCTTCGGATCTTTTTCCGGTCAAAACTGAGTCGCGGTCGGCTTGCAGAGGCGGCTTCAGTAGCATTCGGACTCGGCAGACACGACGTGGCTATCGGTGGCGATAACGGAGCTGAAGAGAGTCCCTCCGCGTTCGACGCGCGTGCTAACTCGTTGAGCAAGTGCAGCGTCTCTACGTACGCTTGCAAGTAGAGCGAGAAGATGATGCGATGCTGAACTCGTTCCCGCACAAACCGATTCTTGGCTGCATAGAGAAAGCCTTCGATGTCGAGACAGCACTTGTGCAGAAGCTGCTTCAATGCATCATCTGTCGGATGCTGCAGCAGTTGGTGCCGGGTCTGACACAGAATGCGGCTCATTGTCGTGATGCCGAGATGCTTCACCGGCAGATTCGTTGATCGCAGCGTCACACGCAGCCGCTGGAGAGCCATCGCAGTGTACTCAATCGACGAGAAGAGACACTGTGTTTCTTGCAGCAAAATTTCGACGAGCCACTGTGTGAGTTCAACAGCAGGCTCATCGAGAACGACACTGTCGGCTCGTCGCAGCTCCCGTTGGGTCCACAGAACTGCCTCGTAAACGGGATTCTTGGCAGCCACATCAAGCTCAGCGATTGCGAGATCAAGCAAATGACTCGCGACGACACCATTGCCATCATGGCTTCGGCTAACAAGACGACAGATAGTTGTCTTCATCACGCTGTCTATAGAAGTAGTGTCTTCGCCTCCTTGGTCGACTCGGAATTGCTCTCCACGAAACAGCGCCAACTTGAGAAATCTGATGAACAGCGGAGACATGACTAGTGTTTCCACCGCACTTGCCGGTTCTCCATCAGCATCGTCGTGGCCATGGCTGAGGAGTGTGACGAGAACTTGTCTCGCCGATACAACAAGAAATGCACGCTCCAACTCCACGAGATGGTCCAGAAGACCGTGCAATTCCAAAGACTCGACTCGGTCAACAAACTGGTCGATAGAGTCGCTAGCCTTAAGCTGCTGATCGGGGGCGAGCTGGGGCTGGAGGTTCTCGTCTGCTATGTTCTCTGGCGTTCCTGTGGTGGCGCCCGTCTTCGTGTCAGGTCGCGCCCCTGCAGTGAGTTGGTTGCGAGTGTTGGAGTCAAATCCGCCATCTTCAAAAGGGAAATACATCTCACCAAAGATCTTGCGTCCCATTTCCTTGTCGTTGATGAAATGGTGGGCAGCTGCATCGGATCGATGTGGACTAGTGGCACCTTGGGAGGCAGTACCCACCAACTGTGCGCTTGTAGAGTTCTCCGCTCGGAGTGGCGAGTGCGACGGCGAATTTTCTGTGTCGGTATTCGCAACTGGCTCAGCTTCAGCATCAGCACCGTCGTATTCTCCAAGATCGTCATCTTCGTCTTCGTATGCCAACTTGTCCGTGCTCTCATCGCGCTGCTTGTCCAGTGACGTTTGGAGCCGGCTGAGATAGTCGAGGTTGTCGACGATCCATGCTGACGCGCTTACGATATCGTTCCGCGTCTGCTTCAACGCGAGCACGCACCACTCTTCAGGGAAGCCCATCATCATGAGTTCATCCACAAATTCTTGGCGGTGTTCTTCATCAGCCTCTTCGTCGTCGTCGTTATCGTCTTCGTTATCGTCCTCGTCTTCGTCGTCGTCTTCGTCGTCGTCGTCGTCGTCGCCGACGTTCTGGTCCTTGTCTACTTCACTATCTGCTCGTCCATCACCGAGGTGGACGTCGTTTTCTTTGTCGTCTGCGCTGGAGCCGTTGCTACTTTGATGTCTCGATCGGTTTATCTCTTCCGTTGAGCCTTCGAGTGCCAGGTCGAGCCTAAACTCCATTTTTCGGGAGTCGCGTGTAGAACTATCGAGCGCTTCCACCGAGGATTCGTTGCCTGGCGGCGGGGCTTTCTCTGTTCCTTCCTGTTTCAAAGGCAGATCGGCAGGTTCAGGGGTTCCTCGAGCAGCGTTCTGGCGAGCAGTAAGCCACTGAGCCACTTCCAGCCCAGCTTGCTCCTCGAGATCTACCAATACATGATAGAGGCGTCTGCGAATCATCCACAATCTTCGCTCGACGTCAGCAAGCGCAACAAATCGCGGATAGCCGTCATCTCGAGTGCTTAGATCCAGCAGCTTCATGAGAACCTTGGTATTTGTAAGCAACGGCTTTGCGCCCTTGGGTGTTGAGGCAGCTCGTAACGTGGCGCGTATGCTGAGGCTTGCGCGGAGCCATCGATTGAGTTCTTCTGACGCCACGGCTGACACCGATTGAAACGAGCCAGGGATATCCTCGCGTGAGCACAACGTCTCTGAGAGACGTTCTAGAACGCTGGAGAAGACATCATGATGCACAGGATCCGATGAAAGCAGCAGCAACTGGGACATTCCTGGCGCATTGCTGACATCATCTCGATGAAGCTTCACGAACGGTGTGGAATCATTACCGGGATTCGTTGACTCGTGGTACTTGTGCGGGTTAAACGACGTCCTACTCAGCAAAATCTGGCGCTGGAAGCTGGCGCACTCAGTGTAGAGCTTGTCGAGCCACGGCCGCTCTCTGTGTTGGAGAGCACTAGCTCCTGAAGCTTCATCGACCGCAACAAACACGGTGCTTGCACCCTTGCGACTCTCGGTGCCACCAGTTCCGACGCGCTTCACATGTGTCATCTCCTTTGCGTCATCGAACGCAATGATCGTGGCTAGCTCGCGCGTGCCAGCAAGGTTTACCGTTACTCCCGGGCTCAGCATTTCGGCCGCACCACCCAAGATGTAGAGGCAGCCAGTGTAGACGAACACGTCGGTGCCAGCCGGATCACTCAAAGTGAGCTCGATAGCTTGCCATATCTCGCGGGGCCATGAACTGCGATGGTTGTCACGATCGGAGATCAAGCTGCTCAGCAGGTGCGACAACTCGTTGGCCAGCATCAAGACGCTATAACATCGTGGTCGGTCATGCATCAATCGCTCTGCTGTCGAATTACGAAGCTCCATGGGTGCTGTGGACTGCTGCACTTCGCCTGCGGCCATACTTGCGGGTAGTTGGTATCGTGTGCTTCGTGGAGCAGCCATGTACACTGGTGTCGAGATGCATGCACCGATAATGTAGATCAGGTGCCGGATGAAGCAGTACTGGTTGTCACCTCCAGGCTTCAAGATAGCGTTGGAGACGGCGTCCGGTGACAGGAACGGAAGGATTTCGCGCAGCAGCCGCACACTGGAGAGCTGAAGAGGACTGTGGTCGCTCATGATGAGTATTTGCCACAGCTGCGCGGCCCAGGACGGCTCGTGCAGGTGGACATGGCCCTCGTCAGATCCAACCATGACCCGGATCACAGAGTGAAGTTGCAACAGCCTCTTGTCAGCGTGGGGCACGCTAGGTTCCAAGCTGAATGAAGTCTCGTCTTCCTTCACGGGCTTTTTTTCATCGTACACGATACGTACGTGAATAGGCGACAGCGATCGGTTGTGGAAGCGGAAGTGGCTGAGAAGGCCGTCAAAACTGCGAACCAATGGCTTAGCTGTTGTCGGACTGGTCGCGAGTAGCGTCTTCGAAGACCCTGTCACTGCCAGCAGAGTCGACAAGAACGCCATAGCTAGTGGAGCTCGGAGACGTTCTTCGCTCATGCTTGCATCATCGTTCGGTTCATTCAAGTCGCTTGATGCCGTACCGGAAATCGGTTGTTGGCGCCCGAAGCACAAATCCAGATCGACTTTGCTGCTGTTTGCTGCTACAGCGAGCGGACCAGACAGCGAGCGTTGACTATCGAGGATTCCGTTGATGTAGAGTCGGATTTTGGGTCCTTCCAGCACGATGGCTACGTGGGTCCATCGACCGGAGGGCAGCACGTCTTTGGAGTTGAGACGTTCCCACAGAAGCCGCGTCGACACTGAGCTTCCAGGTAACGCAGCGTGGATTGCAACGCCCACTTCGAGCTGCCACTTGCTGTCCAGATCGCGAAGAAGCAGCAAGTACGGAACGATCTCACGCTGGTCTCCTCGTACGAATATGATTTGCTTTTCGTCCACCGGGGCTGCCAAGTCGTTTGAATCCACCCCGGCCTGGTCAGTCACTGAGGTAGCAGGGACGTAGAGCCACGTTGTGATGCTGAATTCGTTCGGTTTAACCAACGGCGACATCGCAAGAAGTCCTGAGGATGCCGGCTGAGTCATGTCGCTGTACGTGCAGGTCAGACCCTTCTTGAATGGCGAGAGGTGACGAGGAGCCACGATAATCTCGAAGCTTCTGCGCACCGTGCTACTGGTTGAGCTTCCAGCACCTAGTAGACGATCGACGGTAGTTCTTTGTGAGGATGTTGCTTGAGCTTCAATCCAGTTTTCACCGCTGGTCTGGAGCGTGGCAAACACATCATACCCTTCTGGATATGCAGGTACCAGTGCCCCCGTACCATTCGCACAATCCAGAGAAGACGCTGCGAACTGCAGCACGAAGCTGCGGAGAAGCACCCACACAGCTTGAGGTAGTGCAGTGTTCTGAGTTCCACGATTGGTACTCACGACAATCGACCGAATACTGTCGTTCTGGTTTGTCATGAGCTGGCCGCCCCTCGTCTCATCGTGTAGTTGGCTGAGCAACTCTTGCAGTACTTGGACCACACCCAGATCGTTTATGAACCCGTATTGGTCCTCTGTGATGTGTAGCGAGCCCAGGCACCGCAACAGCGCGAGAATGGCGCACTCGTTCGCTCGCCTTTCGATGCCGTCAACTTCACCGAACACTACACCACTTGCTTTGCCACAAAGCAGCTCCATCACCGCCGAGACGAGATCGTTGTGCGCATTTTGTCTCATTTCGCGATACTGGAAGCTGGCATTCGCGGCGGCAACCGCGTACTCATTACCATCCGCCACGCGTTGTTGACGCGTGATCAGCGTTTGCGAAAGTTGCTGGATGAGGCTCACTTGAATGCTTTCCAGCCGAGGAAGCTGCAGCAGCTCTACCAGCATCTCAAACCCACGCGTCGAGCAGCTCAGGCGACGACACGGATCGACGAGCAGATGATACGTGAACGCGTCAACACATCCGACATCGGATACTTCAGCAGTTACAAATGCGAGTGCTTCGGCCGAAGAATGAGCTTCAATTGGCGTGGATCGTGAGGCAGCCTTCCATCTCATGACGACGTGGACCAATGTTCGCACGTGGCGCCACCTACTCTTCGGGTATGCGGCCAAAAATGTCCGGGCTGCTTCACCAAAGCGTGCGCTCATATGTGACCGAAGCGATGGTGCTGACGTCTCGACCATCGATGCCGCTCGAAAGATAAGCGCTGGATCCCAGGGTGCGACGAAGCCGCTATCCAACAGATAGAATTCGTGCTCTTTGACTTCGTCCACGTCCACAATCGCGAGAAGCTGCGAACGGTCCATGATCGCGCGCTGCAACTGAGAGATTTGCTCTTGCGCATCGTCGGCCGATCGAGCGGAGTTCTTGATTGCCGTTCTCTTCGCGATATACCGTCGGCGCAGATCTGCCACGACTCGCCATAACGCCATCAATGATCGTGGTGGTGACCAGACTCCTGTAGCACTGCATGAGCGCCTTCGCAGCGCGATCAGAAACGCGAACATCTCCAGTGACGAATGATGTAGCAGCGCAGCGAAGAAAGCGTCTTCAAGGTGCGAGTCGCTGATCTCAACAAGTCCATTCGTTGCAGCTGGTTCAGTCTTCGTGAGTTGCTGCTTCTGCAGCTGCGATTGCCGAATGAGCATCCGATAGGCAGCATCTTTTGCGGCATACGATGCTCGCATCCATTCGCACAGCGACCGCGTCATGGCAGCTACTTCAGAGCTCGCCTCCAGGCTTGAACCGGCCATGATCATCATGAATTGCTGGATCCGAGACTGCGTCATACACCAAAGCACCTCCACTGGTAGGGCGCTGCTCAGTGCTGACTCGTCTTGCTCAAACTGAAGAGGCGGCAGAGCAAGCGAGAAAGTCGGGACGAGGCCAACTAGTCCACTTGCGACCAACCTTGGAGCCTGTGGCACTGTCCGCTCGAATGGCGCATCCGGAAGCACGCTGCGATGAATGAGATCAGCACAGATCCCTCCTTTGAACAGTGTGCTTGTTCGCCACTTCGTAAGCGAACTGTAGAGACCAGACGGAGACGAAGCCTCACACGAAGACGACCTCGCCACATCCACGATTGGGTCTCCCATCGCTATTGTCGCCGCCATCTCAGCGCACAGCATCCCTAGTTGTTTCTCCAGAAGCAGTGACCACGGAGTTGCGAGAGCCTCGGACATCGAAACTCGACTGTTATTCGTTGACGAAGATTTCTCCCCTCGAGATGATAGAGTTGACAGCGGTTGTGGTCCTGGGCGACGGCTTGTAGCTCCTGACGGCTTCCTTCGTGAAGAATTTGGAGGTGGAGCAGTCGGGGTGATCGATCTTCCAAGGCGATCAACGAAGTCACTTTCAGCGGCGCGCTTGACGACATCATTCCCCACATTCCACTGATCGAGCAGTCTCAACACTGACATCAACGACGGCAACAAACTGACAGCGAACGCAGGGATGTGGGCGAAGCACATCAGTCCATCGACGAGTGACGGCAGGAGCTGTCCAACAATGGACTTTTCCAGCGCGCTTATGAGGGTTTCGTTGAAATCTGGGTCTGCAAACACGTCTTCACGGTATCTTCCAGCAAACGTCGGGCTCGGTTGGCTTCGAGGCAGAAGCTGTGTGAGCGAATCGCACGCGTGTCCAATCACACTCAATGCAAATTCAAGTAACCCACGCCACTGGAGCGGTAAATCGTCCGTTTCGTTCGCCTCATGGTCAATTCGCAGAGCTTGGAATGACATTCGAGCCAGTCGAGACACAAGCGGCATCGTGGATCCCAACGCGATGGCGCGCTCCCATGTACTGCAGCTTTTTGCCCACGCTGCCAAGTGCTTTTGGATGGTGTTGAGGAGAGAATACACCGCCGTTGCCGATGTTTCGTTTATCAAATGGTGTCTCGTAGATCCCACTTCTTGGCTATCAAGCGAGTCGTGGGACGCAGACAGCTCTCCAATCGCTCGCATGAACTCGCTACATGTGCGCTCCAATAAACAGTCGACAACGCGTTGCAACGGCCGAGTTCTTGGATTGATCTGGCCAGAGGAAGGCGTCGTCGCGTCGATCAGGAGCATGCGGGCAATGATGGAGTCATCAGCTAGTCGCTTGAGTAGTGCCGGTGTCAAGAGTCGCCTGGTGTTCACCTTTTTCGGGCCGAGCATGGTCCAGTCGATATCTTCGCAGCAGCTGCACTTTGTCGTCTCAGCGTCAGCGCTCCAGACGCCCATTACGCGCATGAGAAACGTTGTTTGAGAGGTGGCGCACGGAAAGAAGATCTCAAATCCCAGCATGAGAACGTCCACGGCGTCAGCGCAAACCCGAGCAAATGACGGATTCATCCCACCGCCAGGCTCAGGCAATTGTGACGATGATGGACCTCCACTTCCTTGCGTCGGCTTCTCAATCAGACACAACAGAGCGGTGCGGAGCTGCTTCATAGACTCGTTCAGATCCTTCACTTCACTCATTGATGCCGAGTCTGGTCTGCAGAGTCGCCCATCCTCCGACGCCACACGCAAATACGCTACGAGCAGACTGCCCACACCCATCCGGATTAGCTGGTGAAGATTTGCATGAAGGAGACGAATGCACGCTGCGAGCAGGTACGTCTGGAGATTGTTCGCCGTTTGAGCCGTCTTCCGCCCTGAACTTGCCGCTGCCGAGCTCAGACTGCTGAGAATTGAACTGCTTGACATATCTATTCGTCGATTGCTCAGATGCGCGATCAGACGGCCGAGGTAGTTGAATGTCACGCTGGAGATATGGATCGAAAACGGCTCGGAGCAGCCTTCAACATGATCGCCGAAATCAAAATCGCCGCTTGTGGAGACCAAATGACTGGCGAAACTCACGGGAATTTGCTGGGTCGTCGGGAAGACAGACCCTCGCTTGAGAATGTACGGACTGCAAAGCCGATCTAGCTGGGCGAGCAACACGATGGCCACGTCAACTGAATTGCCCGCTTCAAGTTGATGTGGTTTTGTCGGCGAACTGTCTCCTGCTTGCCGTAGCAATCGAGCACTAGGTGTTGGTGTAGCGTCGGAGTTGACTGTGCAGTTGGAATCGATTGACACTAGTTGCAGGCGATCCTCGGTGCGTCCATCATCTCCCTCTGTATCACAGCTCGGATCGTTTACAGTCGGACTACTCGCATCCAGCGGAGTTGTTCGAAGACGACGCGAGACCGGACTCGCAGCTGACTTATTTGTATCGGCAGACGGCAAATTGACATCGCCGATCTCTTTCGCCCCAGAGCTCGCGAGCAAAGTCGCGAAGCTGATTTTCACGACACCACTGCCGTCCATCAGCTCGGAAGTCGCAGTCACCGCACTGTCGTGGTTGTCCTCACTGGTGCCACCAGCTTTCTCGTCTTCCTGGTCGTCGTCCTTACCACCAGTCAGCACCAACGTGTGGTAGAAACCCGCAGCAACCATTGCGATACGTTTGCCCACGAAATAATCGATCGGGAACGGATACAATCGCTCGTTTGCGTCCCCAGTGCCCAGTTGACCGTGGTTATTCCGTCCGAATACGTACAAAACACCATTGTCGGACACCACGACCGAGTGATAGCAACCGCACGCGAAGCGCACGATCTCCTTCCCTTCAAGATCTTCGATTAGCTGCGGCATCGCGTAGCGTTGCTGCTGAAGTTGTATGTTCGCGGCAGTTGAGTTGCTCGCTTTACCGAGGCCCAACTGGCCGTAGTCGTTTCGCCCGAACCCATAGAGATGTGCTCCAGCGCACAAGACGAGTGAATGGTAATAGCCGCATCGCACCTCGAGACATGTTTGCCTTTCGAGGCCGTACTTGACATTGACTGGCGTGAGTTGATTCTCCACAGTCTCGACGCCCAGCTGACCGTAATCATTCTTCCCGAACGCAAACAGCTTCCCCGACGCAGTCACCACCATCGAATGATATTGACCACAAGCCACCGACACGACATGTTGATCTTGAAGAGCCTCGATACTCTGTGGCATCTTCCGGTCAATCGTGTCATTCTGCCCGAGTTGGCCATAGTCGTTGCGTCCGAATGTGTACACGATACTGTGGGAGCTGGTGGTGCTGTCGCACGTGATGATCGTGTGATAGTAGCTGCACGAGACGAGACGAACGTATTTACCTTCGATGCTGCGCATGATCTTCGGCACGGACTCGCTCTGTGTATTGCCGTGGCCAAGTTGACCACGATAATTGTACCCGCAAGAAGCTGCTCGGCCGTCTTGAGTCACCAAGATCGTGTGTTCACAACCGTTGTACGCGTGGACCTGAGAGACTGGAGTATTCTCGCCTAACTTCTGCAACTCTGTCAAGTGATTGACACGCGTCGTCACGCCGAGTCCGCATTGGCCGTTGTCGTTGTAGCCACACGTCCAGACGACACCATCGGCACTCAGAGCAATCGTATGCTCATTACCGGCACTGACCTGCACGATTTCTTTTTGCTGAAGCGCTTCGATCCGCTCAAAGGACTTGCGCGTATTCGTATCTCCATGCCCAAGCTCTCCGTATGAGTTCTGGCCGCAACTCCACACTTCGCGATCATCGTCTGAGGGTTGATCTTGCTGGTTCAAAGAGATTCCAGGGAAATGGTGTTCTGAGCCACCTGGCAGACTGCGCACTGATACTTGATTAGGCGCTGCTCTCGGCTTCATGAGATCAATATCCTTCAAGAGCGCGCCAACATTCAGAGGCTGGAACTTGGGACACACAGTACTTGAGGCGCTGAGCGCGGCGTGACGTGGAGAAGACGGCGATCCCAGCTCATTCGCTCTGGAAGAAACAGCATCGAACGAGAAGCCGCTCTCTCCTTCAAGCAAAAGGTTGTTGAAGTCGTCCTTCGCTGTCTTCGTGGGATGCTTGCTTGTCAACGAAAAATTGTGCGCAGACGCAGACGGTGGCTGTGGGATTGATATACGATGAACTGCACTCGAAGCCAACGATGCAGCACCAGAGGAAGATACGACAGTGTTTGCGATTGCTGCCTTGGTGTGCGCGACGACGACACTTTTTGACGAAGTTTTCCGCTTGGAATGACCGGATAGCAGCTGATCCACAGCGGTGGGCTGGCCGTCGATCATCTCGCCTTTTGGAATCAAATCGATCCGCTGCTTATGCACTTGCCTCAGTCGCTGCTCGACTGCAAAGTTCGCCATCTCGTCCGACATGTCGGCACGTTCGTCGTCAGCCAGCTCGGCCTCGTTGTCATGTTCCTTCAAGGCGGCGTGGTATTTTGCTCTAGAAGATTTCAAAGCGGCTGGCTGACTCGACTTGGATTTTTGAGCGAGTTCCACTGTCGGCAAAGCTGAATATACACTTGAAAGGACAGCTTCCTTCTCGACCGCTTCGCCAGCTTCACCAACACCGAGAATGATACCAACAACGAGGAGCACGTCGCGAACAGAGCCAACCGCAGCAGCGATACGCATTAGGCAGCTCAGCGCGCTCGTGCGATCGGAAATATCGAATTCCACTTGCGCTGTTGCGTGGCCTCGGGGTGAGCCGCTGTCATGGAGCTGCACATCTCGATTGGTTGTCGTCTTCTCAGTGGCGATGCCGACCAGGAATGTCTGGAGGCGACGCACAAGTCGACGCACCGCGTCATCCGAGCCGCCACTCGACGGACTCTTGGTCATGAGCGACAGTGGCGGTAGCGTCTCGGTCAATGCTGTGATGTCGCGCAGCAACGCCCGCCTGTGGCTCGAGTGAAGCTTCTCTGCCGGGGTTGGCGCCATCTCCAGAAGACCCCCCATGAGTTCCAGCACAAACTGCGCGGCCAGCGAGGTCTCGTTCGACGCCTGGTCACTTGCGATGGGCATCTTCGCACTTGTAGCCACAACAAGGCAACTACTGCCACTCGAACTCACGGCTTCTTCTGTCGCCGACGCCGCTTTCTGGAGCACATCAACCACGCCTCGAAACGCCTGCGTGACGACTTGGTAGTGCTGGTGCTGCGCGTTCACTGCCTCGTACACATCGCCCAGAATCTGCTTCCGCAGCGCCACGACTTCCGCGACAGGATCCGGAACGACGCAGTGCCGCGCGAGTTGGTCTTGGAGATGGCACAGCAGATACGCCGTGCGCTTGGCGTGCGGGAGCTTCCCCAGCAGCACCAGGGCGTGCAGCAGCTCGTCCTGTTTCTCCTCGTCCATTTGCACGTGTTGCTCTGCGGTCAGCAGCTTTCCATTCAGCGTCCACTCGCTGGAATCCGTCGCAGCGTCCTCCGCGTCGCCCTCCGGCGTCGTCTTCGCGCCGTCTTTCGACTTGAGCAGCGCCGTCCACAGCGGCCGCCCACCGCCGCCACCACTAGAGCCTCTCGCACTCGCATCCACAAACAACCCCACGCGTTGGCGTTGTCTGCGGCTCGCTGCACCGCTCGCAGCCGCCGCCCGTCGCGCGCCGGTAATCGTCTCCTGCCGCCGCAATTGCTTGCTCAGAAACTCCTCGTCGCGCAGCTGCTCCAGCGCCACGCGCGCCCACCGCGGGTCCACCCGCCGCGGCTGCGATACGCTCTCTGTCTGGCCCATTGCGATGCTCGTTCTCAGCGTCCACCACGCGAATCAACGCGTCCTCTCGGCGTCCATACAGCAAAGTGCGGAGGAGGTCAGACGGCGTCAATAGAGGATTGTGGCAATTCAAAGTTGAGTTGGGGAGGTAAATTACGAAAGATCGGCCAATAAATAACCAATGCACCGAATTAGTAGGTCACTGGTACAGCAGATTTGGTAATCGTAATTCTGCCGAGTCCACCACGATTCGTAATCGGGTGGTTACCCAGTTGTTCATGGTTGGCACTCGTATTTATTGAGCCAATCAGGGCTATATCTGTTGAAATAGGCCTTTTTGACCAAATGCTGAACCTTGAAGTGGTTGTAGTTCTGTGACACCGACGTGCTGGCACCCGCAGCTGCTGCACGCCGGTGATTGGGCTTGAGGCCGCAGCTTCAAGCCCCGCCATGATTAGACGGCACCCTGGGAGTAATCAGGGGGAGTCCCAAATGATGAGACGGCATACTCACAGACATGCCGTGATTGGTCAGCACCGATCACAGGCAGGATCTGATTGGCCGAATCATATAGGAGGGACCATGATCCGTTAGGGACATGAACGGTTGGACAGAGAACACATAACACAGACCACAGACAGCGCCGCCAGCCCAGAGCATGCCAGGATAATGAATTCATTCGGACATTTTCCATCAACCCCACAAGTCCCGCTCCACGTTATCAGCACTGGCCTCTCCGCCGAGCCAAGCCCCGTCGACCCGCCAAGCCTCGTCGACCCGTGTACCCCTCGTGTACCCGTGTACCCCCCGTGTACCCCGTAACCGGCCCGCGTACCCCACGACCCGTGACCCAGCCCGTCAACCCGTCGTGCCAAGACCCGACCCGTCGACTTGCCTGTCAGGCCCGCGTGCCCGGCCCATCGACGCATCAGCCAGGCCTGCGTGCCCAGCCCGTCGATCAAGACCCGGTGTTCCAGACCCGTGCCTCGGACCGAGCCCGCATCGTTTGCAGCACAGCGACCCGCCCACTCTGTGGAGTAAGCCTTGTGCATAAGGGTTGCTCGCGAACTTTGCCGTGGCAAGCGGGTTCGAGTCAAGTCGTATATCCAGGACATCCGTCGCATAAGTGCTCAGGACTTGTGGAGGTGCCATTAGGTTGTTGCCCTCCTACGTTCCGGCCTACATGGATACGAGATCGAGTGTGACTCACGAAGCTCGACCTCAGCGGCAAGAACCTCGAGCCCGCGTCCCCGCGCCACATCGACCTCACCGGCGACGACCTCGATCCTCCGCCTCGTAAGCGGCTCGAACTCAGCGGTGCCTCAAGAATCGCGGGAGGGTCACGTTCGCGTCGCCCCGTGAGAACTTCAAGCTCGTGGAGGCGCTGTCGTCCAAGGACGCTGAGAAGCTCGGCAAGCTCCGTGACGATCTCCAGGAAGCAATCGCCAGAGTCGTCCGAGTCGAGCGTGCGTTCGTGAAGGAACTGTACGTCCACCGCAACAAGGCCGAGCGTATCAAGTCGATCATCAAGAAGGTCACTGAGGTCACGTTCTACGCCGAGTTCCAGTCGAAGATCGCCAACGAGACCGTCAAGGTAGTCCTCGAGTCAAAGGCCGTACTTGCCAGGAAGCTCCAAGAAGATCACGAGAAGGCCGAGAGACTCAAGGCCTACGAGAAGGAGCACCGTTACCACATCGACTGCGACGACTGTAGCGACTTCGAGTAGAAATTTAATCCAGTAAGCTCTTTAGTTTCTTTTCCTGATCTCTTGCAATGTCGGACTTGGAGAAATTCAAGTTCCCTGCGCTTGACGTCAGTGGATCGAACTACATCGTTTGGGCTCTGGAGGCGAACAACTACCTATGCGCCGATGGCATTGGCGGCATGGTAGCCGAGAACTTCACGATGCCCACGAGTAGCAGTACGCCGGACGCGAACACCCGCAAGAACGCTGCGCGTGCTGTGTGCCTGTTGCTTCGGCACTTGCACAAGGATCTCAAGTTCAGCTACCTTGAAGAGCAGAACCCTGCTGTGATCTGGATCAGTCTCCGCCTTCGCTTCGACACAGACCGCAAGCAAGCAATGCTGTCGCTGTTGAGCGATGAGTGGAACAAGCTGTGCTTCTACAACTTCAAGACTGTGACCGAGTACGCCACCAAACTGTACAGCATTGCGAGTGAGCTGTCATGGTGTGGAAGGAAGCTAAGCGAGGTAGACAAGATCGAGAAGACGCTGACGACCTTCAACCCGGCCGAGCGCATCCTCTCAATGCAGTACCGTCGTATGAATCACGACACGTTTGACAAGCTCATTGCATCGCTACTCTTGGATGAGAAGCATGGACTGCTCCTGCAGCGCAACCACGACGAGCGTCGCCTACCGACCAACGCAGACCCTGCGAATGGTACGAAGCAACCTGAAGCACACTTCGGTGATGCTGGTGGGCAGTCAAAGCGTGGTGGTCGTGGCCGCTTCCAGGGGAAGCAGAAGGGCAAAGCGTCATGGAAGCAGAAGGGTGGAGGCAGGAAGCCTCACCATGCAGGTGGAAAGGGAAGAGTGATGACCGCCAAAGACAGAAGTCCAATGCGCCACCGGGTGCATGTCACAAGTGTGGACTAACTGGTCACTGGTCGAACAAGTGTCGAACATCAGCGTTCCACTGCAAACTGTTCCAAGCCTCGAAGGGCAACGCCGACCGATCTGGTGGAGGTAACTTCAGCAAGAAGTCCTCTATGGCTAGGAAAGTATCGTTCATGACGGACTTCTCCGACGACAGCGATCAAGAGTCGCACTGCGTCGAGAGCTACAGTAACGTTGCACCTGAGAGCCTGAGCCATTGTCTGGTTGACTGCGCTACGACACACGTTATCCTGACGGACAAGCGTTTCTTCGTCAACCTCGAAGCGTCGGCAGCTCCAAGCAACATCAAGACCGTTGCAGGTTCACTGCCTATTGCCCGAGGTGCAGGAAGGGCACAGATGAGCCTGCCAAACGGCACTGTGATCGACATCGAGAAGGCCATCTACGCACCGTCATCGTCACGGAACCTGCTCAGTTTCGTAGACTTGCGTAAGAATGGACTTCATGTCAACACGGCAACGACACCAGACGGTAAAGAGTGTCTCCAACTCGTTGATCGATCTGGTCGTGTCGTCGAGCAATGTTCGGAGAATGGGAATGGTCTCTACTCCACGCACATTGTACCAACTGCGATTAGTGGCACTGCCTTCGCATCTGAAGGTGAGAGCCAGCGATCAGCACCTGATCCCAATGTGCAGAGGCTATCACTGTGGCACGATCGTCTCGGCCATCCTGGTCGAAACATGCTGAGCAAGATGGCGAAGGCAGTACGCAACATCCCGTTGCAGCCGGCCGATATTGCCAAGCATGGTCAACAACTGTGTCACCCGTGCGCTATGGGCAAGTTCCAAAGCAGGAAGAAGACTGCGTACACGAGCGACAAGTTCAAACGTCGTGGTATCCTTCACACGCTGGTTAGCGACGTGTGTGGACCGATATCTCCGCCATCTGGCCCGTTCAACTACTACATGATCGTGAAGGACTCGTCCGCGAGATATTCGAAGGTCCAGTTGCTCACGACGCGGAACGAAGTCATGCCGAAGCTGTTGACCTCGATCATTCAGCTGAAGGCTCAGTTCCCGGACCATGCCATCCACAACGTGCGCGTTGATAACGCAGGAGAGTATGTGTCCAAGTCGTTCCAGGCATTCTGCTCGTCGAGTGGAATCAACCTTGAGACCTCAGTGCCTTACGCACACAACACTGGCGCAGTGAACTTCGTGAAGCAGATCCAAATGGTCGCCAGACCGCTGCTCTTGCGATCCAATCTGCCACTGTCACGCCGTGCTTCATGCAGGCGATCTACTTCGGTACCGACCGTCATCTGACAACAAGCAGTCACCGTTTGAACTCGTAAACGGTTATGCTCCGGGAGTCTCCCACTTGCGAGTCTTTGGCTGTGCTGTGTATGTGCCAATACCACCACACCAGCAAAGCAAGATGGGACCGAAGCGCCAACTGGCAATCTACGTTGGCTTCCAATCTCCATCGATCGTCCGCTATCTCAGTCCGCTGACTGGAGACTTGTTCACTGCACACATCACTATGTGCGAGTTTGACGAAAGCATGTTTCCCAAGATGGGCGACGACGATGGCAAGCCACGTTCTACGTTTGAGTTCGAGCAGGCTGACACAAAGACGCTGCACAAGGACCCGTACAACGGTCAGGGGGAGAAAGACGTTCGTCGCATTTTGCATCTCAACCGCATTGCACAGAAGGCACCTGATGCCTTCACCGCTACAGAGCGAGTGACTCGTTCCGAGTTGAACGAAGCTGTGAACTACCCCGCGAGTGTTGCGGTCGATTCCCGACCGGCAAAGGCCGTTGCGCCTCCGAACAATCGTGGTCGCCCAAAGGGTGCTAAAGATTTGAACCCGAGGAAGCGACGCACAAAGGCGGAACTCGCTGGTGATGTAGTTACACCTGAAGTGATTACCGACACAGACGCCCTTGCTGATGCCTTGGCTGAAGTGAACGTCAGTGCATTTCTCGCGCTTCATGACGAAGACGCTGAACCGCAGACTGTTACAGACTGCAGAACATCACTGAACTAGCCGATGTGGAAAGCCGCAATCGAAGCCGAGTTGCAGTCGATGCGTGACCGCGATGTGTTTGGAAGTGTACAAGAGTGCCCTCCAGACCACAAGCCAATTGGATGCCGATGGGTGTTCACGCGCAAGAGAGACCAGAACGGGAAGGTCGTTCGATTCAAGGCTCGTCTTGTGGCGCAAGGCTTCACACAACGGTATGGCATTGATTATGACGACACGTACTCGCCTGTCATGACCATGACAACCTTTCGTTGGTTGTTAGCATTCGCGGCCAAGAACAACATGACAGTTAAACAAGCCGACATAGAGACTGCTTACCTCTACGGTGTCATTGATGTTGAACTATACATGCGAGTTCCTGAGGGATTACGTGTCGAGGGGAAGAAATCACAGAAGCTCCCGTGTGTGAGAGTGCACAAAAGTCTGTATGGGTTGAAGCAAGCTGGCCGGATCTGGTATCTCCATTTCTCGCAGTATTTGATCAAGTGTGGTTTCCAAACACACGAGTGCTCCCCATGCCTCTTCGTGAAACGAAGTGGCGCCGAGATCGCCATCATTGGGATCTATGTCGATGACATCGTCATGTTAGGAACTGACGCGGCAGTAGCAGCTGCAATGGCAGTGCTCAAGGCGGAATTCAAGGTCAAGGACCTTGGGGTTCTGTCCTTCTGTCTGTGACTCCAAGTCAATCAGATCTCATCTGGGATCATTCTACACCAGACCAACTAC
>JAADXI010000366.1:0-24080 GCA_023337615.1 Pythium brachiatum | reverse complement strand
CTCCAAGCACAGCAGCGACGGGAATACCGCCATTTGTTGAGCTCTATCGGCAGCAAGATCGTACTCTGCAGGCAATCGACGGGCTACCGGCGATACTTTTGAGTGGCGTAGCTCAAGTGCTGGAAGATCGCGGTGTGGGCAGTGGCGCCGTGACACGTGACGAAATGGCAGCAACGATGCGAGCCATTTTGAGCGAGGCCGGTGTTCTTCAGCTTGCCACCGGTGACCACCAACAGCCTACGAACTCAGGCCCGACATGCTGCTACTGGGGCGGCAAGTTCCGGCTTCTACCGGAGGACTTTGACTTTCCCAGCATCGAAACATTTGGGGCGTGGATGCTGTGGCATTTTGGCAACAGCGCGAAAGGATATCCGCCCCTTCGCACAGTCACTTCCAAGGATCTCAAGACGAGAACCAAGCAGCAAACGTTTTCTGAGTGGAGCTGCATGACGAAGGAGATTACGAGCGCAGTTGTGGAGGCCACAGCCCGACCAATGCCAACAGCACTCACGGAGGACTTGGCAACTGAACTCTTCGTTGTTGGCGCGCAGAAGCTGCCCAGTATCGAGCCAGCTCATTCCCGTCGATGGGCAGAGATAAAGGTCACGACTGCATTGCGCTTGGTGAGAGAGGCGCGTCAAGCGCAGAACCCGAACTACGTCAAGTTGCCCTTCATGAGCCGCAAGAAGCGCAAGACGTCAACTTAGTGATCTCAATGCAGTGAGTAGAAAGTCCATCATCCCCCTACGATATATAGCCAATCATATGCCTTCGTCTGTCGTAGGGCGGCTGTCTTACGAAAGGAGAGAAATACAAATATCGGGAGAAACCCTCCGATCTCCAGGTGAAATCTCAAAGATCCAGAGGGCATAGGGTAGGGTTAGGTAGTATCAATAGAATGGGTCAGTCCGTCACAGGACAGGAGCTGCCGGGTTGGCCCAACCCGCCAGCTCCGCTCGACCACGCGCTGCCACCACCACTCAGCCCTCCACTCCACCACGCGCCGCTGACCCCTCCTGCCAGCCCCCCGCCGACCACGCCACTGCCGACGCCTCTCTCCGTCGCCCCGCGTCCGGGGCCACTCCAATGCCGCCGCCGCCCCCCAGTCTCCCCCTCCAGCACAAGCAACCGCCAACAAGTGATGAAATGGCGAGGTAAGCAAATTCTATGCGAAGCGCTGCCATTTTTGTTGGCTGATGCGGGTATTGTGTGTCCTACAGGCCACCAGCTCGCCCCACACGATCACCACACACCAAGAGAACATCATCGAGTAAGTCAACACTGTTTCTACGCTGCTGTGAGTGATGCTAACGTTTACCATGCAATGTGCTTCTCTTACGTGTCCTATAGCCTTAATACAGCAATACACAACACTGAACCCACTCACCCAGCTTCATTTGCTCTCCTATGGCGATTGCATGCAACTGCATGAACGACGAAGCCCATGTACCATGTCGTCTATCAAGCGTATCGACGGATTTCGCCTACGGTTCTTGCCTGCCACGGATTTTGCCTACGGATTTTTGCCTACGGATGCTGTCTACGGACTTTGCCTACGGATGTTGCCATTGGGTGTTGCCTACGGAATAAAGACTTCCATTCGAATACGCAGAAGCCGATTGTGGCGTAGCGATGGAGGCATTTTGACTGCAAGCCATTATGGCGTTGTCCATTTGGACCAATTCGAATATAGCACGGGTATTGCCAATGGTTATTGCCTCTTGATTGAATGATACAAATCGAATACGCTGAAGCCGATCGTGGCGTAGCGATGGAATACATTGGGTTGCAAGCCATTTTGGCGTTATCCATTTGGACCAATTCGAATACACTGATAGAAAGCAATGAACACAATGAACATGGAAATTGTGCATCTATTCCATTCAATGGTTATCTACTCCTGAGTAGTTACCTTCCTACTACGGTTGCGCGTGCGCTTCTTGCGATTCTTGTCATTGAGCGCTCGCAGGTCTTCTTCGCGCACGTTTGCGACTGGCTCCCACGTGGGCTCCCACTGAACGAGCACCCGCTTTTCTCCGTCGATGTACCGTTCCTCGAGGAGCTTGGTGTACCCATACTCGTACCCACAGGCCGACGCTCGGTACGTAGGGCGCTTGGGTTGCGCGACCTTGCGCGGAACAATCCGGTAACGCTCCAGGACCTTTCGGTCAATGCGCTTCTTCTTCTCAGGGAATCGGTCCAACACTCGAATAGTGACTGAATCCATGTCCCTAATCTCAGGTGGCAACTTATCGTGGTGTTCTTTGAGAAAACCAATGACGTACTTTCTCAGGAGGCGGGTTGCCTCCTTTGAAACGTACACGAACCCCCGAGTGTCGGCCAGGTGGCCCACAACAAAATGATGATACGCCTCCATATCCAGTCATTAATCAACACTGTTATGGCGTTAAGTATCACTGCCATTTATCTGGGATGAGCACCCAGATATCACTGAAATGGCAGTTAGTATCAGCGACATTTTTGATTGGAGCCCACAGATCTTATTGACCAATTGGACGATACCTAGTGCCAACCACGATCACTCGAGCCAAACGGTTGATACCAAATGCCCCGGGCCATCAACTCTCGATCTGGCGCGGCACCCCAATCAAAACAGTACAGCTTGTTGGGTCAAGGGACGGCAATGGGCGAGTCGGTCGTGTACTCCAGCGACTCGAGCGACGAAGAGCCGTTCGACATGCGCACCAAGGTAACCAGGCTCATCCGGACGGACGCATGCAACAGTTGCCTACGAGGCAAGGCTGCTGGGCTTGAGGCGTTTGTGGGTAACACGTTCCGCATGACGCAGGCAGAGAAGAAGCTCACTCTGCTCACAGCGCTCGCAGTCATGTCCTCAGCGAGCGAAGCGCGTCCATGACGCGTACGCTCCAATGGAGAGCGCCAACACTTCCACTACTACGTACCATTTGTCGGACGTGTGTGCAAGCCCTCTTTCCTGGCTTGCTTTGGTGTCTCCGCGCCGACCGTGGCACGATACAGATGCAAGATCCGCGATGGAAGCATTCTAGACTGATAAAGGAACATCTCGATAAGCGCAATAGGCACGTCTATTCCAATTCAATATGTGTGCATTCCTATCTACCGACAGCTTCGAGTCTACACCTGCGCTAACGCATGCCCAACCTTGGCCCGCTTACCTTTCCCCGCCTTGAGACTCTTGTTGACGAACTTCCGCTTCGTGACCATACCTTTCACATGCATATCGAGTGAGAGGCGATACGCAATGAGATGCGTGCAGTATCCGAACTTGAACCAGCCGCGGCAGTCACACGTTCCCTGGTCGACATCCACGTTCCAACCGATGGCCGGCTGGCCTTCGACCTCGATCTCGTGCTCCGCCTTCGTCCGCCTTCGTTGCTTCGTCCGTGATGGTCGCACTCTCACTCTTCTTGGGTTTCTTGGCTTCGTCAGCACCGCTCTGGAACACACGAAACACACGTCGCTCCACTGCTCCGTTCATGAACTCGATCGAGCTTCGGTACGCCGATGTCACCGCGAGGCGACCAGCTGCGAGAAGAGCACGATAGCGACGTCCTTGATCCTCCGAAGCGTGAGGCGTGATCGCGAACGGTCTCGATCTAGCCGAACGATGGTGGCACATGTCGAGGAATGACTGAGCGAGGGAGTTCACCGAAACGAGCGAGCGCAGGGAGTAGTCACGCTTGATCTCCTTGTTGAACTGCTCCAGCGGGTTGTTGGTCTTTGCAAAGCCTGGAGGAGTGCACAAACTCTGCCAGTTAGTGAACCGTCCTTCCAACCACTGCTGCGAGAACTGACACTCGAAATCACGACACGCAGGGTTGAGCTTCCACGCCACGACCGCTTCTTGGATGCGTGTGTGGAGATCCGTCGATGAGCGAGCATAGTGGATGCGGTAGATGTGCTTCAACACGACCGGACGGGCTGCGGGCTGCACGCTTGAGATGTACTTCTTGACGTTCTGCATGACGTGGAAGAAACACATGAGGTAGGTCGGCTGCGCCATCGACCCAAGCTCTTGCGCGACGACGAGCTCGACGGCGTTCCTTTGCGCGACATCCGCATCACTCATGACGTAACGAATGCTTGCTGGGGCACCCGTCACGATCTCGTACTGCTTCAACGTTGCGCGGACGATTCTCTCGACTTGCTCATGACCGAGATCCGAGGTGATGAAGAACGCTACAGGATGGAACTGGCGTCGCACATCCGAGACACCAAGGACGATCGCAGGAAACCGGGCCGTGTTGAGCTTGAACGTCGCGCCGATATGGAGAACATGCTCGTCTGCGTGGGCCAGATTGCGAAGAAGATTCTTCGACGTGAAGCCGAAGACAACTGGGCGCTCCGTCGAGCCGCGTGTTAGCGCAGGCTTGCCGGCGCCATCCGTGTCGTACCCGAACGCGAAAGCTGTGCTGTCTTGCAGACCCTCGTGGTACGGTCGGCTTCCCAGCAATGCCTCCATCTCGTCCACGTTGTTGTTGTCGTGCATTGCGGTCGTCCGTTAGTGATACGAATACCGTTGCACGCACTTGAGGTGTGGGTAGGCGTCGACGGGGAGCATGCCGCTGTCGATCATCTCATTCAGGATACGCGACGGAGTCAGCTTCAGCTTCGTCTGGTCGCGAACGAACCGCTTCATCGCCAGGGTCAGGCGCACGCTGACAGGATCAGGAATCGAGTTGTTGTGCTGACCATGGGTATCGATCGAACCTCGCTTGGCTGCGTCGCACATCCGTGAGCGCACGTACCACTCGCAAGGGGATGGCGTGGTGCTGGTGATGCAGGCTGGCGAGTTGCACGTGTAGATCACGTAGTGCATGGTGTGGGCACTGTTGCGGACAGGACACACAGTGCACGCGTCGTGGTTGCTGCTTCTCTTCTTCCATCCCTTCTGCCGATCCAGGAACTCTTCCAGCTCGATCTGGGAGCAGTCATCCACTACTCTACGCCATGCATATTCGAACGGCATGATTCTTGGTATGGCAGGGATCGGTCGGTGGCCAAGCAGTTTGTGAGCGAGAGGCGAGGGCTGTGGGCAACTGGTGGACACCAGCAGCGTGTGCAGGAGGAGGGAGTGCAGAATGCACTTTTGTCCAATCAGGAGAAGGCTTCAGCGTATTTGTGAGGGCACTGGTGGATTTTTGGGTGATCACACTTAAGTTTATCGGCCTTTCCGATAGTTTCTGATGGCTTTCTGGAGATGTGGTAGGCTTTCTGGATTTGTCGATATTTTTCTGGACTTTCGTAGCTGTCTCTTACGAAAGCTCCACAAAGTTCAGTGTGCCAACTGCGTCGTGCAGCCATTTCACTCATACAAAGTTCAGTGTGCCAACTGTGTCGTGGAGCCATTTCACTCATACTCATAGATCACGCTCATGTGGAGAGCCACACTGAAACATCAATCAAAGTGTAGGTCGAACAGTTTGGACAGGGGCGAACCGAATTTATTCTGTCTCCTTGGAAGCGCGCAGATGGATGGCGTCAACATTCAGCCAATCAAACTGTAGGAGACGTCCACGTGGCCTCGGCCATTCATTTGGATTCGCTAATCACGTCCGACTTGATGTGGTCAGCATCATTATATTATATAGTATATTCATCCTTAAAGGTTTGAGTCAGAGAAATTGACCGGGATCCAACTGATTGAAGCGTCGATTATGTGTTCTCGCAGGATCATCACTTGCGGTCTCGTCACGCGACAGAGCCACTGTTTTGGGCGGGCAGCTTCCGTCACTCACGCGACCTCACGACCGACTCCCGAGTCCCCCACAGCAAGTCGCCGAAGCGACCGGAATCTTCGGCTTCATTCTCGATTCAACGCGCTGCCCCCCCCAGTGCCTTATCACTAGCAGACCCCCCAGTCACCAGCCACCACCAAACACCGTCAGTATGGGTTGCAGCCAGTCCAAGGAGAAGACCGTGCACGAGCCGACGGCGGCGCCAGTCGTCGCGCCTGTGGTGCTCAAGACGGAGAACGCCGCTGTGGAGGAGCAGCAGCCAGTGGTCGCAGAGGCCCCAGTCGCCGTGGAGGCCCCAGTCACCGTGGAGGCGCCAGTGGCCGCCACCACTGAAGTGACCGAGACCAAGACGGCGCGCGTCACCAAGATCGCGATTGTGTACTACTCGACGTACGGCCACATCGTGCAGATGGCCGAGGCCGCGAAGGAGGGCGTGGAGAAGGTCGCCGGCGTTGAGGCCACCATCTACCAGGTGTCTGAGACGCTCGACGCCGACGTGCTCGCCAAGATGCACGCGGCGCCCAAGTCGAACTACCCGGTCGCCACGCCAGAGGTGCTCCAGGAGGCCGACGGCGTGCTGTTCGGTTTCCCGACGCGCTTCGGTGCGCTGCCCTCGCAGGTCAAGTCGCTGTTCGACCAGACCGGCGGCCTCTGGGCCACGGGCGCGCTCGTGGGCAAGACCGCTGGCTTCTTCTTCAGCACCGGCACGCAGGCCGGTGGCCAGGAGACGACCGCGTACACGGCCACCACGTTCCTCGCCCACCACGGCTTCCTGTTCGTGCCGCTCGGCTACCGCTCGCCTCTGCTCTTCAACATGGAGGAGGTCCACGGCGGCAGCCCCTGGGGCGCGGGTACGCTCGCCGGCCCAGACGGCTCGCGTAAGCCATCGGAGCTCGAGCTCGACGTCGCCAAGGTCCAGGGTGAGAGCTTCGCGCAGGTCACGGCCAAGCTGTCCGCTTAGATTTTGGAGTGCCACCTCGTCTCCGCCAAAGCGTACGTGTACACTCACCACCCCCTAATATGTTTATAAACGCATTTCCATATCTGTACATTCTGTTATTATCCACGCAGGCTGCGCGATTGGGCTGTAGTATCCGCCTGCAGCAGCCACCGCCGTGGTTGGCGGTGTCGGTGTGGTGGTCGGACCAGTATTCGCGTTCGCTAATTGAAAGGCCGAGGTTAAGGTGAGTGCTGTCGCCATCGTTTTGTTGGGCTGCACTGCTTTCGCCAAAGGAGGCGGTAGGATCGGCCACGATATCGGTTTGTTGCGGAATCCAGGTCGTCGACGGGCTCTCTCAACTTCAAAAAGCATGAGTGTTGAACCCGTCAAATGGTCAAGCTAGAACGAGCCAGATAAAGACACACTGAAAAAAGGCGTGCGAATCTCACATACCTCACCCTGTGCACTTCAAACGCCATTCACTTTTTCATTAGCATTGCGAAGTTTGAAATGGCTCACCACTACAGCTCCCCGTGAGTCATAAACATGTCGACAACGCCACAGTCGTCCATGACTCCGTAGCCGCCCTGGGCGTCGCTGGAGGCGTGGTGCAGAGCACACACACACATACCCGAGTCTTCGTCTAAGAGACACGCATGAAGTTAACGGAGGTATGTTGCCACTGACGCACTCAATGGATCACTCACCGCACCGCCCGCGATTGTTGCACACGATGTCTTCCTTTGTGCCTATTACCTCTTCTGTAGCAGTAATAACGCCAGCCGAGTTGACGAGGTTTGCGGTATCCACTACCAGTGCTGGTACATCACCAGAGGGCGAGATAAATGTCACTTGCAGATCTACACAAAGGTAAGTATCAGTCATTCGCCACAGCATCAGACAGAACCAGCTTCTCATGCGTACTGTTCCCACCAGCGGCACACGCTGTTGTGACTCCAACCGCGTAGGATACACTGACAAACGAAATCCTAATACACAAAAGCCCAGAAGGTCAGACAAAGGTAGAAAAATGAGGCTGTGTTTGACTTACGTGCGTAGACTCTCCAGTGCTGCCTTGACCACGCTGGCTGTCGCCGACGCCGGAATAGCCGCGGTTGTTTCCCCACGAAATGTCAGCTTGAAGGATCCTCCTGTGGCTGTGCAGACGATACTCTGGACTTCATCCACCTGGTTTGACGTCCATGGGTCGTCGCCTCTAGGACAGGGAACTACACGAATGCATGCACACCAAACTATCACAAACCTCTCCACCTTCGAGTGAGCTGGAAATAACAACACTTACCTTTGCTGCAGTCGTGGCCCGTATACCGTACGGACTGGCCTCGCTTCCAATGCACTTTGCCACAGTAGCAGCCTTGGATCATGTCAGCGTCCCACGTCGCGATAGCATTCGGATCCTTGCCGTACACGAATCCAGCTGTGCCAAACGTATCAGTTGGAGTGAGAGCCGCCAGCTCTCTCACAGTTTTGCAGCTCCCACGGCCACTGCAAACGCCATCTCCGCTCGGGCAAGCAACTATAATACACGTCAACAAGTGCCGTGGTTATGACGGTCAAGTCTTCCGTGCAAGTATCACACACGATCAACTTACGCCGATCACAAGAAACGCCTTCGAAGCCTGTGAAGCAGCGGCACATTCCAACCTGATCGCAAGTGCCCTGATGGCGCCACATTCACGCATTAATCTCCACTCACTCAGTCCTCTCTTCATAGCAAACGTACAGCATTGGAGCATTCGACGAGGTTCATGTGCGCGATATTGGTGGCCTGTGGCTCCTCCCACCACGCTCGTCCAAGAGCACAGCGCCGGCGAGAACAGTCGTACCCTGAGTAGCTGTCATCGCACGAGCAGCGGTAGAGCGGTGTACCCGAACACGTTCCGTGGCCGCTACACTGGTAGCCATAGTTGACTTAATACTATTTGGGTGAGAACTTCGTCTCACAACGTGGCTATCGTGAGTCAAAAACTGCAGTGACTCACCTGGGCAGCTCGCCATCGCGAGAGTAGCAGGCCGGTAGCCACAGTCAGCGATGTCGCCTTGCCCACCAACACCTACACGATCCACAGAGTCACCTGATCATCTACTGAGAACGCTTCGATCTGAGCGCTTGCCACGCACTCACCATCACTCGACTCAAATCCTGAGTCACACACGCAGTTGCCATTGAAGGTGTTACACAGACCTCGCCCAGAGCATTGTGTCCACTGGAAACACCCTCACACAGTCAGCTAGCAGCACGAATGTACACTAACCAACGCAACTCACCTCCTTCGTGCCTGGTACTGTGAGAGCACCGCCGTATGCCGCTGCTAGTCCATCAGCTTGGACAGTGATTGTCGCTGTGCCAGTGACCCGCGTCGTATCAACGACAAGTAGCGGGACGTTGCCGTGCTCGAGGGTGAACGTGATGAGTGCAGACACTCCAGCGCCAGAGCAAATCGGTGAGCCAGCGCCCCCGCTGGTGACTGTGACGGAGACGAGGCGGATCGTGAGCAGCTCTTCCAGTGCAGCTTTAAGTGTCACGTCCGTCTCGTCCGTCACAGCCAGAGGACGTGTGGTTTGCCCACGGAAGCTCAGTGTGAATGAGCCCGTGCAGCTAGTACATGAGCACGACAGCGCCTGGATCTCATCCACTTGTCCTGTAGTCACTGGATCGTCACCGTAGGGACAGAGCCGCTTGGAGCAGTCGGGACTTGTGTATCCGTAGTCGCACACACAACCGTACACTCGGTCGGCGTCCCATGGCGCCGTGTAGGTTGCTGTCGAGAACAGGTTGTAGTCGTTCTGCATCGGCCCCACGTCCTGCAGACTCAAGCACCGACCATGGCCGTTGCAGTTGTTGTTACAAGGCGCGATCATCCGCTCGCACGCTGGGCCGGAGAAGCCCGGTTCACACTGGCAGCGTCCGCTATCACGTGAGCACCTGCCCATGTTCGAGCACTCGCGCGGAGTCGACCTCGTGTCATCATCACCAACAGCAAAGCCGACCCATGGCGCCGCAGTTGGACACTCTCTCGCGAAGCAGTCAAAGCCTGAGTAGCCAGGAAAGCACGAGCATCTACCAAAGCAAAAACACAGTGAGAAGGTAAATCAGTTGGCTCAACAACTGATACAACCACGTACGTATTGGAGGCAGTGCAAGTCCCATGGCCATTGCACGCGGACGGACACAATCCGCATACAGCGTCTAGACCAGCGAGCAGCCATAGCAGAAGCAGAAGCGTTCGGAGATTGATCCTGCACGATGATACTCCCATCCTCGCTCATACACCGACGCTGGCTGGATACCCCAAGGCACGTGAGTCGTCGCCATACCCCCAGGCTCCATTATGAGCCCGTAACTGAAGGGTGTAACCGAGACCAGTTTCAGCCGTCCACTCAACTTGAGTGGACGGTTGAAACTGGTCTCGATTCCACCTTACGGGCGAGTCAAGTGACTGATAGAGAGTTTGCGATCTTCTTGAATGAGAGCGAGCCCACGGACTCGCCCAGTGCAAAGATCGTCGACTCCACACTCTATCAATCAGCGGTGGTCCCTTCTGGTTGAAGTTGTGGCCCAGTGATGCTGGCCCACTCTGATCGCCTACTGAGTTAGGGAAGATACGATTACTCCGTGTGCTGGGATTGCATGCGCTTGTTGACGTCGGCCTCCACTAAGTTCGCACTGGTGATGATCGAACAGGACCATCAGTCCGCTTGCCCTACCCCGTCCGCTCAGATCCACCCAGATCCGTCCATTCTCTCCACCGTCCGTGTCGCTTGGCTTCCGCCGTTTGCTGCAGTGGAGCAAAAAAGCACGGAACGTGTCGCATCACTATTTTCAACCAATCGCATTTCAAGAAAGAGCTGCTCACCAAACGTTGACCAGACAGTTCGTCTTACCTTGTTTTGGGATTTTACAATTGGTATCACCTGGTTCTGCAATAGATCTCCCCATGAGCAGACAAACAGCTCAATTGGTTTTGATGATTGCGAGCCGACGGCAGCACAGTCACACACACTTCGCAACTTGCGGCTCTGCTTCAGCTCCGCTTGCTCCACCAACACGGGACTTAACTCTCACTCTCACTAGCGACAATGGCCTCCGCTGCATTCCGTCGTGGTGGTCTCAAGCGTGTGGCGCTCAGCCTCAGTGCCGGCGCCGCCGGCTTCACCGGGCTCTCGGGCTCGTCGCTGCTCACGGCCAAGGAGAAGGAGCGTCTCGTGGCGCCGATCAAGTGCGACGATGGCTCCATCATCGTGCCATACGAGGTGCCGTCGCGCCAGAAGCAGATCGAGCGTCTCAAGAAGGAGCAGTTTGATGTGCTGGTGATCGGCGGCGGTGCCACTGGCGCTGGTTGTGCGCTGGACGCGGCCACGCGTGGCCTCAACACGGCCGTGGTGGACGCCAACGACTTTGCTGCCGGCACGTCGGGCCGCTCCACCAAGCTCATCCACGGTGGCATCCGCTACCTGGAGACGGCGTTCATGAAGGCCGACATGGCGGCGTTCAACCTGGTGACCGAGGCGCTCGAGGAGCGTGCGTTCTTCCTGAGCTCGGCGCCGTACATGAACCGCCCACTGCCGATCATGATCCCGATCTACACGTGGTGGGAGGTGCCGTACATGTGGGCGGGCGCCAAGGTCTACGACCTGGTCGCCGGCTCGAAGCAGTACGTGCCAAGCAGCCATTACATCAGCCCCGAGGAGGCCGTGTTCCAGTTCCCGATGCTCCGCAAGGACGGTCTGAAGGGTGCTGTGGTGTACTACGACGGCCAGATGAACGACACGCGCATGAATGTGTCGGTCGTGCTCACGGCCACGCAAAACGGCGCGGCGGCCGGTAACTACGTCCGTGTGGAGCAGCTGCTCAAGGACGCGAACGGAAAGGTGTGTGGTGCCCACGTCAAGGACATGCTCACGGGCGAGGAGTGGGACATCAAGGCCTCGGCGGTCGTGAACGCGACTGGCCCCTTCACGGACGGCATCCGTCAGATGGACGACCCAAAGAAGCAGAAGATCGTGGTGCCAGCGGCCGGCGTGCATGTCGTGCTACCAGACCACTTCAGCCCGAGCCGCATGGGGCTGATCGTGCCAAAGACCACGGACGGCCGTGTGCTATTCTTCCTGCCATGGGAAAATGGAACGATCGCCGGTACGACCGACTCAGAGTCGGACATCACGATGCTGCCGTCGCCTACCAAGCAGGAAGTGAGCTTCATCATCGAGGAGGCGAACCGCTACCTGGCCAAGGACGTGACCGAGAAGGACGTCAAGTCGGCCTGGTCGGGCATCCGTCCACTTGTGCGCGACCCTCGCCACATGGACGGCAACACCTCCAAGATCTCGCGTGAGCACATTGTCGAAGTGTCCGAGTCCAACATGGTCACGATCGCTGGTGGTAAGTGGACGACGTTCCGTCGCATGGCCCAGGACGCGATTGACAAGCTCGTGGAGACTGTACCGGACCTCAAGGCCAAGGCTACACCGTGCAAGACGCTCGACATGGGCATGATCGGCGCGGACCGTATCGGTGAGGTGTGCAACAAGAAGTTTGACAAGATCACGGTCACGCTGCGTGAGAACTACAACATGGACAAGGACATCGCCGAGCATCTGATGCGCAACTACGGCACGCGTGCGCTGCAGGTGGCTGAGATCGACCAGCACGGCTTCCTGGACCGCAAGGCCAGCGACCACCCGCGTCGTCTCCACCCCAAGTACCCGTACCTGGAGGCCGAGGTCGTGTTCGCCGTGCGTCAGGAGTACGCGCAGAAGACGACGGACGTGATCGCGCGTCGCATGCGTCTGGCGTTCATTGACAGCGAGGTCACGATGCAGCTCGTGCCACGCGTGATCCAGATGATGGGCGAGCTCCACGGCTGGTCCAAGGCCCGACGGGAGCAGGAGCAGAAGGAGTGCGACGTGTTCCTTGCCACCATGCACAACGCGTAAGCCGGCAGTGACTGCCGCAACGCCACCTTAGCCGAGGATCCACCCAGGCGAGGACGCCACTAACTCTTTCAAACACAGATTTCTATGCCTTTGCATTCACGGTCTCCGTTATTCGCAATCGCGCCGCTGTTCGCTGCTCTCTTGATCGTCGAAGTCTCACCACCGAAGCCTCCAGGCCACTGCAAACTCCAGGCCATTGCAAACTGATTGCAACGTTTCACTGTCTTGCTGAGTGGTCTCTTCCATCTGCGAGGTCCAGATCGTCTTCCTGTTCAGCCCCACGACCCACGGCTCCACGTCCACACGCAGCACCACTGGTGCTACGTGGTCCTTAATCCATTCTGTATCTCGCGCTTGAATCCACACGAGTCTCATCCCACGGAGCCACGCAGCAGCGTTGAACTGCGCGAGAAAGGCGAACAGAGTGAGAGAGACCTTGGACCAGCGACTGCAGCTGGCGATCGGGGTCGCGTGTGAACTCGCTCTCGGTCCACAGAACAGCGGAGCTCATGAGATCGTCCAGTGCATTGAGGATACCCAGAGGGTACGTATCCGCGATGTCCTGCAGCGGCGCCTGTCATAGAAGGCGGCGCGCAGCCACCGCAGCCGCGTCCATTTTGCCGGCGAGATCGCTGCTTGACGAGGAGCAATTGGCGTGAATCTGCTCTTTTTGCCAAAATTAGGATATTTAGCCCCTCTTCTGGGATATTGATTGACAAATTCTCGAAAACCCGGGAGTTCCACGCGAAGATTGAAGGAACCATCGGCTACGGACCGTGATTGTCTCCGCGACACTCTCGCTACGACAATGGCGACTGCTTGCGGCTGCCCGGTGATGCTGAAGAACGGCGCGGGCGTCTTCGGGACGCTGCTGGTCCCTGAGCGTGACAGTGTTTGTGTCGACACTGTCGGCCAACTGCTCGCGCTGCTAAACCGCAATCTTGCCGCGACGCTGCACCCAACGGCGACGACTCCATCGACTTCATCTAACGTTACGCGATCCATTTGTACGGCGTGAAGCTGAGTGAGACGCGATGAATCGCACCTCTTCTGCTTGAGGAGGCGAGTAGTTCCCCGCGGCTGGTGGCGTCCACCACGCGGCGCTCCAAGAGCACTGGCTTGGGGCGATTCTACGCGAAAACGCTCACTGGCAAGACGCTGACGCTCGCGTACGATCCCATGTACCGTGTCATGGATGTCAAGGCTGAGATCCAGCGCCTAGAAGGCATCCCTGCTGATCAGCAGCGTTTGGTGTTTGACGGAAGGCGGCTTGAAGACGAGTATTCCATGGCGCAGTGCGGTATTGAAGCGGAAAGCACGCTGCATGTGGTGCTCAATATGACTGGAGGAGGAATTTGCGCGAAGATGTTTGCCGACGTGTCGGACGGATCGCTACTGGTAGAGCAGCAGTTCTCGGACAAGGCACCCGAGTGGCGTGTGTGCAGCCAAGGACTCAACATTGAAGGCCGCTGCGGATCGCCAACGTGCATGGTGTTCGAGAAGATGGTGATTTCACCACAGGGCCTACAGGCGTTCAATCTCCTGGATGACACACACGCTGCCTGCCCAAGCTGCTACACGAAGATCCAGCCTGTGACGTGCGGTTTCTACGATTACGAGTGGAAATTTGAGGGCGTGCGAGAGAGTGACGAGTGTTTCATCGCCTCCCCGGTGAAAAGTACCATCGATTCAAAGCCGACGACGTGCGTGGGTCAGTCTCTTGGAAGAGCCTGTTGATTGTCGTCAAGGTGGAGAAGAAAACGGTGAACGAATGGATAGCCAAGTACGACCAAGAAGAAAGAGAAACGTGCGCGATCTGCTGGTCGGAAGGGGGCCTGTTCACGACCACGCGCTGTGGTCATCGATTCCACGCAGCGTGTGCCTCCCAGTGGTCTGAGCGTTGTCGGACCACGTCGACAAGTGCGACCTGTCCGCTTTGCCGCGCTACACTGTAGTCGGCGTCTGCTCCACTGATCGCCAGCGAGATACGACAATCAGTACACACGCGCGATTCGCTTCTTGTAGCGTACGGACAACAGGAACAACTTCGAAGTATCACATGAGATTTACATCCAAGTGGGCGCACGATCAACGTTCATTTCGACTGCAGCCGACTACACTGTTACTCTTTCAAACACCGATTTCTATGCCTTTGCAATTCCAGTACGGTCTCAGTTATGAGTTATCTCAGCTCGGGCCGGTCTCAATTCAGTTGTCGTGGAGGTCGTTGTTTCTCTTCGATGGTGAGACGGGGGCTGCTGAAGGAGACGCCTGCAGCGAAGGCAGGTGCACTGATGACGCTGCTGACTGCGCGTGTGGTTTCTTACTAGGCATGGCTCGCGATGGCTTCTCGGGCGAGGAGCTTTTCGTAAGCAGTGGCAGCACTGTTGGTGACGGGACGTTGTTGTACGGTGCTACCAGAAGCAGCAGCTCACGGGCGAGGGCTGTATTCTCCTTGCTTGGAGCCTTCAGGTCTTTGAATCGATTGGCGATCGTTTTCTTAGAGGAGGCTGCACTCTTCTTGGACGGAGAGTGGGAGCTGATGGAAGATCCTTCGCGGCGGGCCTCTTCCGCGTCTCCATCTTCTTCACTAATGCCCACGCCTTCGGCAAGGGCGAGTAGCATATCCAGCCCACACTGCACGAGCTCCTGGCTGTTCTGCGGGTGTTTCAATACCAGTGCGACCAGCACCGCGAGCACCGCTTCCACGACGTCATCACTGTGGCGAGAGCGGTCGTAGAGACCCGCGAGCTGAGGAATGCCGCGCAATGCACCGACATAGTCTTGATTCCTCACGTTATCAGCGATAGAATTGCGAAGCGCCCACAAACACGACACCACGACCTTCTCATGACCAGCGATTGGACTGTGAGGACTCACACACAGATCCAGTAGTGTGTCGAGACCGTGTTCATTACGTAGTCGGACTTTGGCACTGGGCTTTTTCCACACCTCATCTGCGATCGCGTCGCTGGCCATCGCCACAAGCGCTGGGTTGCCAGTGGCATCCTGTAGTAACGTGATGAGCTTCTTCAAGTCGGTCGCTGCAAGCGAGCTCATGGCCGACGGGGACAACACTGTCGCAGGGCTGGAACCCACGAGCTCGTGCTTGGTTGTACGAACGTCAGCGAGCAGATCCAGCGCCTCAATCGCTGGGTCACACAGCTCACGGTTCGTGCTTCCACTCAGGTTCACAAGGGTCTCAATTCCATGCGCGATCTCAAGAATCTTGGCCTTGTTTGTATCGTGGAGGCACATGTTGATGACGCCGTAGAGCCCGTGCTTCTGAACGAGCGGGTTCTCTGTGTGGCTGCATAGCCGAATGAAGACATCGAGTCCGTTCACGGCTCGAGCAGGTGCAAACCGCTGATCGTGGGATGATACCGACCCACCCAACGCCAACGCGATGCTGTCGCTGTAAGACAATGAGCAAAACGCTCGCGCTGAGTGTTCCAATAGTGGGCCACGCGCGTGACGGCAGTTGTGTTCAAGCAGCGTCATCCATTGGGTCTGAGAGGCCACGAGTTGGCGATTGGCGTCGTTGTAGAACAGCGCGTTGGCCAGCACACAGACGCCGTGCTCGCGGATTTGCTCCGTGTAGCTGTGGTCGACTTCGTCATTTTCGTGCCGCTGGTTATCGGAGACCATAGCTGTAGCATCCAGCGATTGCCTCTCACTGGTGAACGTACACACGCGATGCAATGCGTCCAGGTAGCGAGCAATGCGGTACTGGTTCTCTCGGTTCCAGGTCGCGTTGGCGAGCGCCCACGTGGCCTGTGCCACGAGCGCAACATCGTCGCGCTTACCAGCGAGTAGAAACAGCGCGTCGATGCCGCCACACTCACCGATCGCGGCTCGAATATCATCGTGCTGGGCGATACTTCCCAACACTAACGCCCCATGGAAGGCGACATCCCGTGTGCACGATGCGCACATTAGCACGAAAGTCGCGACACCCGGAGACGCGCCAATCGGCCGTGAGCGATCAACGCTTTCGTTGTCGAGTTCTTCCTCGTTTGCTGCTAGAATCGCAAGAGCGACGTTCCGCTCTAGTGTGTGAGACGATGGATCTTGCTGTGGATCTTGGGTCTGCGGCTGGGCTTCATCCACGTCCAGCATCGTGATGACGTTGGAGATGGTCTCAGCTGCACAGGTCTGGATGGCTTCGAATACGTCGAGATCGATAGCGTCATGGATGCGATACGAGTGGCACAGCTTGGTCAGTGTGGCCATGCCTGAAGCGTCGAAAATGGCCTCACAGCAAGAGACGTTGCCAAAAGATAAGTGCGCCAAGGCCTGGACGCTGGCCAGTAACACATCCACGTCAGTGTGGGTCGTGCAGCTCTCCAGTAGCAATGGAATCGCGCCCGTGAGACAGATCTGGGTCTGGTTGTACACGTTCTGGAACGACAAATTGGCGAGGGCTTCAATGGCATGGCGTAGCACACCCGAGTCGTCCAGCGTATTCGCTAGAGGCATATTGACAGGCGGATAGTGACGCAGTAAGCTGACAAGCAGCGGGATACAGCTGTCCATGCGACCGACAATCGCGGTGTTGCGTGTGTTCATCACGATGATCGCGAGAGACCGCAGTGCGTTGCGTTGGATCTTGAGCCGCACGCGATTATCTTCCGCGGATGAAGTCGTCGTTGGTGGTCGACAGAGATCAATGATCGACTTGAGTACGCTTGGCGAGAGGCCGATGTACTCTTGGTTGGGGTTGTTAACATCGGGGCTCTCGATATCGTCGCGAGCGTTCCACATCTTCAAGAACAGGATCTTCTTTTGCTTGTCGAATAAATCCGAGTCACTCTCCCCGCTGCCGCCAATCGCACCAGTATCCGCTAACCAGTTCATTGCGGAGCTGCTTTCGCTGGCGACGCTGTCGAATTCCAGGTTGTGAGCTGCTAAATCCTGCAAAATACGTGCTGACTGCTGCGTTTCCCACAGGAACCACAGCCTCTTCGCCTTCCATCCAAGCGCACGGGGCGTGACGTTGGTATTCCACGCCAATAGCCCGAGTGCCTTGGAGGCGATAACTCGGATCGTGTTTTGGGAGCTCTGATGCGCGAGCGATGCCAAGATCTCGATACCACCGTTGTGTCGAAGTGCATTGTTCGTGTGTGGAGTCGCGCCGGCCAAGATCTCAATGCCCTGTGCGAAGAACAGAAACAATGAATCGACATCTGTGAGGATCGCTTGCGCCGTCACGCGATGCTTCCAGTTTTCCAGTCTCAGCAGTCGCTGCTGCTGCTTGTGGTGGCGCACGAGCTGATCGATCTCCCGCTGCATCTTGATTCGTTCAGTGTGGGCTTCGCGCGCTTGGATCTTGAGCGACAGATTCCACATCTCAATGCCGTTGATCTTGGTAATCTGCGACGAAATACGGAACCGCATATCGTTGGTCTCCGTTGCGCGGCGCTTCTCCAGCGACTGGTAGCCCATCAAAAGCTCCTCATTCGCGACGCGCTGGGCGTGGAGCTCCCGCCTGGCCGCTGTGAGCCAATGCCATTGCTGCTCGTTATCAAGCTCTAGCTGCGCGATTCGCTGCTGTAGTTCCTCAGTGAGAGTGTCGTGGTCTTGCATCAATCGCGCGCGTTCTTCTTGCGCTCGAAGCCGCTCCTTTAGATGCTCAGCTTCCTCATCTTGAAGCTGCTCTTTCAACCCCAACACAATTTGCTCGGTCTCCAGCCGCACGGCTTCACTGCTCTTCTGGTACTCGAGACGCAGTCTCTCGATCTTTGCATCACGCTCAACGATCTGGGACTGCAAGAGCTCTTTCACCTTGAGGAGAAGCTTGATCTCCTTCCGCAACTGAAGCTGCTGAGCCTCGTGCTGCTGCTGAAGCGCTGTCAGCATTTGCTCCTGGCGCTCGCGCTGCATCTCAGTCATCCACGCCTCCGACGTTGTGTCTTTAATGAGTGCGATAGTAGCGAGCGACCGCCATCGGTACTCGCGCTCATAACACAACAATAGAAACTGGCGAACAGCTTCGATCCGCAGCAGCTTTTCCTCAAACACAGCCGTGGCTTCCTCGTATTTCGCTCGGCTTTCAGTCTCACTGGTAGCAGCATTCTGATCGTCGTGAAGAACAGAGTACAGGGTCTCAATCACATCGCGATTCGCGCGTAACTCGTCGTGGAGAGTCACATTCAGATCCCACAGCGCCTGCTTTTCAGCAAACAGCTTGGCTTCTTCCTGGAGTTTTGTCAGCGAATAGCCGTAAGACCGTGTCTCCAAAGCCATCAGCAAGGTCTGTGCTTCACGCTCTTTCTCGTGGCGGTTTTGAAGTCGCGTGACTTCTTTCTGGAGCGCGTCAGCTTGGAGTTTGGATTCTTCCACCAGTTCGATCTTCTCAAGTGGATTTCGTGCCTGTCGCGGCAGTCGCTTGGCATCTTCCAGCCGCTGGACAACCGCTTCGTATTCGTCCTTGGCTTGGAAGACCGATTCCTCACGAGCTGCTCGCTCGACGAGAAACCGTGCGCGCTCCACCTGCGAATTGGCTTGGATCGCCCACAATTTCTCATTTAATTCCTTTTCACGGGCTGAAAGCTGGTCGAAAAACTGGAGATCGCTCTCAAACAGCGCGATGTCGACCAATAAGCGGCGTTTCATCGCCTCCATCGCGCGGAAACGATCGTACGCAGCCGCCAAGTCCTCCAGACGAAGTACTTCTTGCTGTTCCCAGTCTGTCCAGACCTTTTCCATCTCTACTGCGTGCTTGAGGTACTTGAGCTCGGCTTCATCTCGCGCTACCGCCTCCGGATCAGGCTTGCTTGTTGGCGATTGTATCGGTCCTTCCCCTTCAGCATCGCCGTCTTCTTCCTCTTCTTCTTCCTCCTCCTCCGCATCAACGTCTGCCTCCTTCGTGTTATCAACTGCAAGATTTCCTTCATTCACTTCATCACCATTCCCGCCTTCGTTGTCACTGGCTTCTCCCTTTTCATCCTCCGCTTCAATGAACCGCTCTTTCGCCTTGAGCAAGTCTTCCTGCGTTGGCCGAGGCTCATTCGGAGGAGGTTTCGCTTCTTCTAATGCCGCGATCCGTTGCGGTAGTCGCTGGAGCTCGTGCTCAGTCTCCTGTTCGTTACTTCGTGCCTTTTCCAGCAACGCTTTCAGCTCTTCACATCGCTTCCCAGCCTCCTCGAGCCGCAACGCTGTCTTCTCCAGCAGATCAAACTCGGTTTGTTCAATGCTCAGTATCTGCTGCTCCATGGTCTTCATGTGCACGAACTCTTCGTCCAGTTGGTGGTGAAACTTGACGCGCTCGTCCTTTGCCAATGGTGCCGCCAAGTACCGACGGTCGGCTCGTTGCTCCACGACGTACTCATGGATCTCCTTCTCGAAGAGCTCTTCGTCCTTTGACAATGTCATGTCTTTCTTACCCACCGATTCACGCACAAACTTAGGCTGCACGGCCTTGTCCATGGCCTTGCGCTCCTGCGCTTTCGCTGACGCCTTGGCTGCGGCCTCTTCCTGCTGCTTGGCTTTGCGTTTCTGCCTCTCGATCTCTTGCTTCTCTTCATCTTCTTTCTCCAGCATCTCCTTCTCGCGCTCAAAACTATCGCGAGCGGCGTTCAGGAGCTGCAGACCCAACGCGCGTTGCTCTCCCAAGGACTTTTCGAGCTGCTCCTTGAGTTGTTTAGATCGATCAAACGCCTGCTCAAGCTCCACACGCAGCTCAGCTGGATCGGCGGGCTTCTCATCCTCATCATCCTCATCATCCTCATCACCGGCTGAGACCTTGCGAGGCTTGGACACGTTTCCACTTCTTGCTGTCGGAGTCTCTCCACCACTCGACGAGCCACCGTCCGAATCATCATCACCTCTTTCATCCGAGTCGCTACCGCCATCCTCTGGACCATTCACAGGCTCTACGTTTGGCACCGTAGGCTTCCCACGTGTTGATTGATCTACTTGACCTGCCGCTGTCTTGTTCTCATCGCCTCGTTCTTCATCATCGTCCGGTTCTTCGTCTCCCGGTGCGTAGAAGTTCTCGAGTGAGTAACTGTCTTTCCAGTCCATTCTCTTCGTATCCCAATGCGTAGGCGGCTCGTAGAACATTGCGACGGGTGCTTCCCACGCACTTTCACCAGTCACAGTGTTCTGGTAGTACGTCTGGCCAGCAACGTACTCGCCCTCCGGAGTCGTGGAGGGTGGCACGATCACCATCTTCCACTGGGTCGCGATCTCCAGCTGCATCAGCACGCGCTCTTTGGCTACGCGGCGGTTCACCTGTGCCTCCAGTCGTCTTCTTGCTTCCTTAGCTTCCACTTGGCTCACAAACCGAACACCGGTCAGGTCATTGTCGGCTACGTATGCCTTCAGGATCGTCGGCAGCACGACTTCATCCGGCCAGAGCGCCGCAATCCACTCCTTCTCTTCTTCGCGTTCCTGCTTCTCTCGCTGCATACGCACCTGGATCTTCTTGCTCTTGGTCTGGACGTCGTCCACTTCGCGCTTGAGCGACTCTATCTCTCGCTTGTGGTCCGTGTGGACCTGGCCATTCTTCAGCACCGCGAGACGCAACGAGTCCTCACAGTGATCCAGCCGCGTGAGCTGCCTGGTGAGATGGGTCACTAGCCTGCCCTGGGTCGTATTGTAGAGCACATCCAGCTCTACGGACAGATCGTGCAGCGCATCCGACAACAGCATTTCCGTGATCCGCCCATTAGGTTCGTGTGTCTCTTCAAGATCCATGGGCTAGTATTCAGGAGGCTAAGCTAATCATTGATGATTAGTCTTGTCCTGAGAAGTCGCGGCTGGGTGCAGTGTCTCATCTCAAATCCCTCTGAAAAGAGATCCCAAATCAGTTTATGGAGAGAACCGCAATAACACCTCTCATTTGTGATTCACTTTATGAAAAGAAAGAGGTTATGGGCTCTCGTCCTCCCTTTCTTTGCCACATGTTGAGGTTGAGGTTCGTTTACTTGGCTCTGAACCTCCTTGGAATCGTGAACAACTCCAGCTTGCGACACGAAGAAGCTTCTCACCCCACGTGAGAAGAACCAACAAAAAGAATCTGGACTCACCAACAAAACGCCAACAAAAGAATTTGCCAACACCAACGAAAAAGGAATCGACCCAACACGTTCACATCACCATAAGTACCTACAGCACAATGAGCGACACACGACTTGAAGAGGACGCGCTGCTGCGCGACAGCGTGTGCTACTGGCGCATGTGCCAGCCGCAGGTGGACACGCCAGACGCCGCTCCATCGAGCAAGGTGACTATCGCTGGAAAAAACCGATCCTACCGCTAGATAACTGACTCATAGCAATGGTGGATATATAGACAAATGCGATGCGCACTGAATCGATGACCACAGCGTCGACCAGCGCGTCGGAAAGCGAAGATCCAGACGAGTACGAGGTCCTGTTCCCAAGCGACAACGGCACACGCAAGCTCCTTGGCAAGAGCGCGTTTTACGACTCGTGCATGCCGTCCACCGACCGCGTCTCCGAGTCGCTGCTGCAGTTCTGTAGTAGCTTCCCCATTCGCATGGGGCCAGTGATCATGGCGTCTCTCGTGCGACGCTTCACGGACGCGCGCTTCAACTGGCAGAATAAGACCCTACAGTCGTTCTTGGAGATGGCGTGCTGGACGAGCGTCACGTACGCGGCGTACTCACTGTACGACGACTGGCTCGTCGCACTCCAAGTTGGCACGTTTGTCGGCGCACTGATGTCGATCTGCGATGAAGTCGCGCTCCAGTTCGTGCGTGGCCTGGCGCGCGTCATCCGCAACCAGCACGGCGGCTCGGAACTGCTACAGAAGCTCGGATTCGACGTTCCGCTAAACGGCAAGGCACCGACCAACGGTCATGAAGTTGAGCTGATCAAGAACCTGGTGTTTGGCTACTTTGGTATCGTGGCGATCCGCTCGCTGTGGGAACACTTCCACGACGTGAAGCACTTTGCGCTGCTCACTGCGGCCGCCAGCGTGGCGTTTGTCGTCACGGCGGAACTCTTCTGTCTTTGGCTGCCGACGCGTCGTGTCGGTCTGACGCTGCAGTCTCGTTTCACGGAGATCCGTCAGAACTGGGAGGAGCACCCGATGCGCTCGCTCGTGGAGCTGCTCGCGTGGACAATCTCGACCTCCTACCTCTTCTACACGTCGGAAGACTTCTTCTTCTCGCTCCGAACGGGCACTCTGGTCGCTGTACTGCTGTGCCTCTCGTCTGGTCTGGAAGATCTTCCGGACATTGAGAGCTCTAACGGCGATATCACGACCATGGGTGACTGGGAGGAGCAGGTGGGTGGTGACTTCACGGTCTCTCTTGCAAAGTTCGCGGTGAAGCTGCAAGACGCCGCCAACTACATCGGGACTGCTGTGCAGGATGAGGCGATGAACATGTACGAAAATTGGAGTCAGTAACTCCAGGAAACAAACACATCATGTATATAAGAGTTGCTTCATATGCTCACGAGTCTCTCCATTTCTGTTGTCGGTTGGAAGATGAATCTCCATTTTTCAATCACGCTTCTTGGCTTCCACCTTGTTCTTGATGAAGTGGAGCAGCACAGTGCCCGGGCGGTCTTCGTACCCGTGGAGCTGCGCAGGCGTCACCAGAATCTGGTCCCCCAAGAGCCGATTCACCAGCGTCACACAGACGACCGCAACGGGGATGTTGAGGCGGTGGCAAAACGATGCAAACCCACGCGCTTCCATCTCAATGTTCTTGACACCTGCAGCCGCACAGGATCGAAGAAACTCCATCTTGTCGTCCAGTGTGAACTCGCAAATAGCGCCATCCAGTCGCCCTTGGGCTTCGTAAAAGTCGTCACACGTGAGCGTCTTGCCCACTTCAACCGGAAGACCGAGATGCTGTGCCGCCTTGGCGATTTCCTCTGAGAGATCTGGAGTACAGATCGCGCGACGTAGCACCCGCTTCCCCAGCACGCAGTACTCCGAGTACGGCTCGAGTAGGTTGTTCACAGCCTCGGTGGTCAGCATGACTGTCCCTGGCTCCACCCCAACACCTCCACTGGTGCCCATGCGGATGTAGGCCACATCGCGTGCTTCCGCGTACTCCAGCAGCTTGGTCACTTCGTGGAGCAAGATCAGCACCGACGGCACGCCCATACCGTGGTTGGCGATCAGCACGGGGCCGACTTTGAACAGCGTGTAGCGCGTCGTCGAGCCGATGGGCGTGAGCGCGTACCCAAACGGCGTCTTGATCTGCAGCTCCGCGGCCACGCGGTGCGCGAACTCGGTCATGCGGCCCACGCTGCCGCCCGAGACAAAGAACTTGACATCGCCAAAGAGATCGATGATCGGCTGCTTGTCCTCGCGCGAGCACGCCAAACCGATGTGGAAGAGCACGTCGTTCGTGAGGTCGCGCAGGTTCGCGTTGGCCAGATGCTCGTAGCCGGGCGTCGTGGCGTTGGTTGTCGCCATGCTTGCCGTGTTTGTTGGGCGGGGGGGGGGGGGGGGGG
>JAADXI010000365.1:0-24090 GCA_023337615.1 Pythium brachiatum | reverse complement strand
TCGCCGCTACTGTGGTCGTCATGGGACTCGACTTTGACATCCACGGAGACAGCAGCTTCCACACTTCCATGCTTCTCTTCCGTGTCAATCACCACCGATTCCACCTTGATTTCCATGGAGGCGTGGTGGCTTTCGTACTCCACCTTCCACGGCGAGAGTGCTTTACAGTCGAAATGGCTCGCGAGCTTCACGACATCCTCGATCGACTCCCCAGAGCCCATCAGCCCTTCCAGAAGCCCGAGATTGTGGTCGTATGAGCGTATCCGACCGTCGGGTGTGAAGCGGAAGAACGTGAGGCAGTCGTAGGTCACTTGCTTGTCCAGGAACGTGTTCATGAGCTGCTCATTCTCGAGAGCTCCCGGGTACATGACTTCAAACGATTTGCGAGAGAACTGTACGTGGACGCGTGAGCCCAGCAGCACGACAGGGTCTTCGTCCGGTCCAAAGATCGTGACGTCACCCACTTCCACAAACAGACTCGGGTACGCGGTTGTGTAAAACCGCCATTGTTCCACGAGCGCTGGGATGCCCACGTTGTCGCCCACTTGGATGTTCGGGTCCATGGATTTGCTCAGGAAGTCGAGCTGGTACTTGGCCTTGGGGTTGTTGACGGACGCCTCGGGGCCGGACAGCGAGATCCCGTGCTGGAACACGAGGTAGTACTCGCGCACGAGCTTGATGAGCGCACCGGAGACGTTGTTGCGCACGTGGACGAGCTTTTCCTGCCAGATATTGCGGCGCATGTTGAGCTCCGCGACCTCGCGACGCATGGCATCCACCGCGTGCTGCAGTTCGCCTTCGTACTTCTTGCGTTTGGCTCGGAATTCCTTGCTGCGTTCACTGCTGGACCGCTTCGGGCGCGTGGGTCGCGTCTCGTAGGCTGCGAGCAACGCGTGCTCGTCGTGGAGCACGGACGCCGTGCCTTGTGACGAGCACGAGTCGGGTGACGACGGTGCAGGGCGTTTACTCTCCATCTTGCGACGCTTGGTGAGTGGAGACGCGTGCGCACGGTTGGGGAGCACGGTAGAAGCAGACACCAGGGCACTGGGAGCCATGGAGGACGCTGCAGTATCGGTCAGTCGATGAGATAGAGACGAACTGGCGACGAGCAGCGATGACGAGTGTCCAGTGTCCAGTGTCCAGCGGCTTCGCCTCTCACGTTGAGGAAGGGGACGAGGGAGGAGGGAATGCGACTGTAGGTATTCCAGACTGGCACGGAGAGATGATCGTTGAGGGTGAGGCAGGAGCTCTCTCTCTCTTCTCTTCTCTTTTCTCTCTTTGTCGTTGGGGGATGAAGGTCACCGAGAGCGTGGCGAAAGAAAGTGTGGGGGCAGAGCGCACTCGTCATCACGTCAACGTTCCCCAACGGCGGCCTGGGATTGGCCTGAGCTGGGGATCGGCGTTGGATTGCTGGATTGCGGCGGCCATGCAGCAGAGGGACGGCGGTTCCGATGCGCTGCAGGATGAGTGGAGAGCTGTGTCGTCACCATGTGCACCACTAAGATCATCTGGGGATCGAATGCGCGTTATTACAGCCAATGAAATGGTGTAAACATATTTATAGCCAATCAGAGGTAGATATACAGATGGCTGACAAACGTGCGCCGAGTGTTCGTTATGCGGAGCGTCGCAGAGCTCTTGGGTCCGACGAATCCACGTTCTTGGAAGAGTGGGACTCCCCACCGTAATCGAGGACACCAGATAGGTACGGATTATCCTCTCTCCACGCTGGCGAGCAGCAGCACCAAACGCACAATCATTTTTACCGGTCATCTTCGTGGTTTGTGTGGCTTGGATAGAAAAGAAAAAGAGTTTGATGAGTGGAAGCAGCACGTGGCTGGCCCTGGCTTGATGGTGGACTGACGAGCACAGAGTTCTGTATGGATGGGAGCAAGCATCAAATCGATCGATCTCAGTCCCAAGTGAAGGACCTGTTGGTGTCGCCAACAGATTTGGCGGAATCGTCGAAACTGCGGTACTGTAAAAATCCACACACAGGAACATTATACTGTAGACTGTTGGAATTCCTCCGACTAAATTAGGTTCACGTAAAACTGTTTTGGGGAGAGAATGACGCTCAAGTGTTGCTGCTGGTGAGAAAAGAAAGCGGAAACGTGTGCAGCGCATTCGTCACGTGTCATCTTTTGCCGCCTCAACACTTGGTTTTCGAACAACCGGCTTTTGAACAGGCTATGAAAGTTGCTCGGTTTTGCATCTTTCCCTCTCGCTGCTCGCGTCAAAACTCCACGAGAATCTGGTCAACTGAAGCAGAAAAAGGGGTCAGACATGGGCGGTTAAAAGGATGACGCTGCCAAACGGCTCGTAAACACTCACTTGCCAGGCCTGGAACATTCAGGCCTGGCAGACTTTGTGCGGTGTGTGCCCCACGCTCGAGTGACCCCGCGTGAGGCGGACACAAAGGTTGGGATTTCCGGGTTGGGAATGCCCCAAGAGAGAGCACTTTGGTGGCAAATTGCCGCAGAGATTTAAGAAGTCCAAGCTTTTTAGTGGACCTCTTTATCGACTCCACGGAAGCTGGGTTGTGGGTTCACGGTGTCTGTGATTTCCTCACCCACCAACTTACAGAACTCACAGTCCAGCGACTGGACTCCAGTCCACAGTGGACTCCACAGGCCCGGGCCTGGGCCTGCAGGTTGCGTTTTGCTGACAGTCAGTCTGAACGTTGTGCTGATCTGACATTCACGGCATTTTTTCCTGCGATACTGGACTCAAGTCATTCTCGCATTCGTTTTTCGTCGCGTCGTAGACTTACCAATTTGCATCATGGACGCTTGCACGGAAACCCACATGCTCCACCGGCGCGCGTGGCCGGACGATTCGATTCGACTCTCCTTCCCATCCCACCGTCTGGATCAAAAGTGACGAGCTTCTGTGCCGTGTGGTGTGGACCACAGACGAGCTCGTCATTTTCGATTCGAGACGTCCACTCCAAAAAAACAAAAACAAACTTCGCGAATATATTCTTGGGAATTTATCATACGCTAAGTACGCACAGTATAACCGGTATGTATACCGGTATCTTAACCGGTGCGAGCACCATCATTCATTCTGAAAATTTGGTGAGTGATGCTTCAGTTGACGCTCCAAATACCGGTTTTGAATCAGTCTGGGTGCAATCCGAACCCATGGCAAAAGAGACTCCCTCGCCGTGAGAAGCTGCCTGGAGCCCATAAGCCAATCTACCCAAGATGACGACAACCGCCGTGGACCCGAAGACGCTGCTCTCCTTCGAGAAGAACGCGAAGCTGCCGCTGGAGCCGCTGGGCGCCATCGCTGTGTTCGCCTGGACGATGAAGGAGGCCGTAGACAGCAACAACGTGGACATCGTGAAGCTGTTGGTTCTGGGCGCGAACCAGACCTGCACCCCCGCGCAGATGGACGACGCAGCTAAGCGAGGCAACCTGGATGTGGTGCGATTCCTCCACCGCGCTGGCATGAGCTGTACGCAGGCGGCGATGAGTAACGCAGCTGAAGAAGGCCACTTGGAGATGGTCCAGTTCCTTCACTTCAACCGCACCGAAGGATGCACGGCTTCTGCGGCACAGAAGGCATTGGCGAAGGAGCACGTGGACATGATGAAGTTCCTCGTGAAGCACCGCGCTGAGAAGTGGGGGGAAGAGCCGTTGGTGTGGGCGGTCGAGAACGACGACCTGGAAGTCGTGGAGGATATTCTTCGCCAGGACCCAAATGCCGTAACTGTCAAGGCCAAGCTCAAGGCGTATGAGCTAGGGAAGATGGAGATCTTCAAGGTGCTGTACGAGCATGGCACGAACCCGCGTGTGTCAATGAGTCTCGAGCGAGCGGCAGCGAAGGGGGATCTGGAGATGGTCAAATATCTCATCTCGAAGGGGGAGGGCTTCATCAAGCCAGCCATGAAGGCGGCTGTGTGCAACGGACACTTGGAAGTCGTGAAGCACATCCACCAGTTCGCGAATGACCAGCCAACGTCAGCGAGCCGTGTGGTGTCGATGAACTACGCTGCGCTCAACGGCCACCTTGACGTCCTCCAGTACCTGCACGAGAATGCGCCTGAACTGGGCTGCTCAACCTTCGCCATGGATGGCGCTGCGATGCGTGGCCACCTCCACATCGTCAAGTTCCTTCACGAGCACCGCTCGGAAGGCTGCACTACCAAGGCGATGGAGCAAGCCGCAGCTCTGGGCCATCTTCAGGTGGTCAAGTACTTGAACGAAAACCGCACCGAGGGCTGTTCGACTTTCGCGATGGACTTCGCGGCCATCCGCAGCCACCCGGAAGTATTCAAGTACCTCCATGAGAACCGAAAGGAAGGCTGTACACGCAAGGCGTTTGATGATACGGCCGTGCAGGGCCTCACGGAGATGGTCAAGCTCGTGGTTCAGCTGCGTCCGGACGTGTGTGATCTGGACAACGGCATTCGACTCGCTAAGCAGCGCAAGTTTGAGGAGACCATCGCGTTCCTCGAGGAAGAGAAGGCACGCCGAGCAGCTCAAGACGATGCTCCTGCTGACGTTGCTGAGGTTGCCGTGCAGATCGAGAACCTCGCGACCCAGTAACGTTTTGCGGATCATACTCGTTTCTTAATTTTATCTGCTGGGTGCCGTGGATATTTCAGGAAAAGCTGGATGAATCAGGACTGACCGACTGACGTCGCCAGCACCCGCTTCGAAAGGCAGCTGGCGTCGAGACATGATTTTACTCACTCCATCAAATACCGTTCAAGTTCGTTTCTTCGTAAGAATAATTTTACTGTGTTAAATTCTCTATAAACAAATTACTATGACTGATTGATTTATCAATTTTGAGAACGGTTTCTCCGTGCCACCTGGTTCCCACCCTTTTCCGCAACTGGAACCGGGTTTTTCCTGGATTTGCTTCTGTTGCCGGTGAAGTGGCTTGGCGTGAACCCTGCGGCAGCCACCTGTGTCCAACATCTCTTGGTGGTCATATCAAAAATCAATCGGCTGTCCCACGAACCTGCAAGCCATCGGGGGCGTCTAAATTCTCACTTCCTGGAAGAGAGAAGCAAGCACCCCATCATCTCTACAGCAAGCGTCTAAAGTAACCCCTCACTGGACAGTTCCAGTTTAGACGCCAGTCACCCAATCCCAATAATGGCGCCGCAGCAAAATCCCTACGCGCGCAATGAGAGCCGCGTGCCCGACGAGGACGTGTACGCGCCACAGGAACACAAGAAGGAGTGCAACGACGTGTTCTTCCTGGTCATCTGGCTCGCGCTCGTGGGTCTGACCGTGTACTTCGCCGGCGCGTACGGCAACGACTTTGTCAGCGCCACACAAATCGACGGCCTCGCCGAGAAATCCGGCTTCCAGGTCGTGCTCAAGTACGTCGCGACCAGTGCGTTTGCCGCTATGGGCATGTCGCTCGTGTGGATCGGCATCATGATCTGCGCCGGCGAGCTGCTCATCTGGACGGCGCTCATCGGCATCATCCTGCTCAACATTCTCGCGGCGTACTTTCTCACCAAGCAGGCGTATGACCTTGGCGTCAAGTTCTACTACTGGCCGGCGGTTGTCTTCGGCCTGTGCGCGTTGTTCATGGTGCTGTACGCGTTCTGTATCCGCAAGCGCGTCAAGTTTGCGGCCGCGCATCTCAAGGTCGCCGGCGCTGCAGTGTTCCGCCTGCCCATGACGCTCGTGGTCGCACTGGTCATGGTGTTTGTGAACTTGGGCTGGGCATTCGCGTGGATCGTGGGCACGGTTGGACTCATGTTCCACCAAGACTACATCAAGATCTCGGACGTGTGCTCGGTCGACGAATGTAAGGTTGAGACGGTCGTCGGCTCTGTGCTCGGTGTGCTCTTTGGTATGCTGGTGATCTTCTTCTGGGGATCGTTCGTGCTCAAGAACATCATCGCCGTGACGGTCTCTGGCACAGTCGCGGCTTGGAAGAACGCGAAGAACTCGCCGTTCATCACGCTCGGTGCGTGGCTGCGTGCCGTGACGCTGAACCTCGGCTCGATCTGCTTTGGCTCGCTCATCGTCGCGATCCTCGAAGCTACACGCACGATCCTCAACATCCTCGCGTCCATGTCGAACCAGAGCGGCAACTGTGTCGCGGCGTGTCTGTTCTCGTGCATTGCGTGCCTCGTGGGCTGCCTCGAGAGCTGGATTGAGTTCTTCAACCGCTTTGCGTACACGTACGTTGGCTGCTACGGCTATAGCTTCATCTCGGCCAGCAAGCACGTGTTCAAGCTCTTCAAGAGCAAGGGATGGAGTGCCATTGTCAACGACGACCTCACCAACAACGTGTTCTTCCTGGGCAACGTCCTGATCGGTGCCATGACGGCGTTCATCGCCTGTAAGATGGTCCAGGACACGGACAAGCAGCGCCTCGCGATGTTTGAGCACCCGGATGTGATCGTCGCGTTCTTTGCGTTCGTCGTGGGCTACGCGACCAACAACCTGTTCATGTCGGTGATCGCCAGTGCCGTCACCACGGTGTTTGTGCTGTGGGCGGAAGACCCACGCGGCTGGCAGCTGACGCGTCCAGAGGCGTACGAGGCTCTGCACACCGCGTGGCTTGAGATCTACCCAGAGGAGTACAACAACGGCTACGGCAAACAGCTCGACAACAGCGTCTAGAGTCTTTGTGGTGGAAGTTTACACGAATCTATGGCAATGAAAATCGTTTTTTTGAAATGGCGTCCTTTCATGCATCCCTTCACAACCTCACGGGGCTACTTCAGTCGTAGGTAGTAGACACTGGACAATGAGCAATGAGCATTTGCGGGAGCATCCATGTCTGTCGATGTCCGCTCACAACTCAAATGAGAAAGGCGGCAGTCTCCAACTAAGCTAGGCTAATCGATCAACCCGTGGAAGAGTCGGTTAGCAATCCGCTCTGCAGCCGGCAGCTTCTATGGTCCTGGGCTTGCTAACCTGCCTTCTCGCACGTTGTGTCCTTGATCATCACGCCTTACTGTTGATGATTCCTGGTCGGGAGGGATCTCCTGGCCAGTCTATGTGGCTGTTGGGCGCGTACCTACTAGAAGATTTCGTCTCACTTCAACGTCTCCGAGGCACCAAAGCTCCCCGCACACCGCGGATCGCTCGCCACGCGCGCGTCATCATCGCCGCCTTACCACCGAATCTATGGTAATGGTACAATCTATATCGCCGCCCCAGCTCACCCAGGGGGCTCGGCACCAGCGTTCGTTTTTCTCGGCATCTAATCCTGTCTTCTCCCGCTCTCATTTCGCAATTCTCGACCACCATGGAAGACCCAGCCGCGATCCTCGACCGCCTCAGCCGTGTAGCTGCCTCCGTCGCACCGCCCAGTATCCTGTATGGTGCTGCCTTGGTCCTGTTCCTCCTCTATCTCCTGCGTCCCAGTCGAGCGCAGGCGGCCGTCGCGTCGCTGCCGTGCCCGTCCACCGCTCTCCCCTTCCTAGGCAGCACGATCGACGCCATGATCACCTACCGCGACACGCTGCCCACGGTGCTGCTCAACGAGTGTCTCCGCTGGAACGGCCGCCCGTTCGTGATCCACATCCTCACCAAGCCGCCGATCGTCGTGCTGTCCAGTGTCCGAGCGGTGGAAGACGTGCTCAAGACCCATTTCCACAAGTTCGGCAAGGGCTTTGAACTGGCGGAGGCGTTCCGCGACCTGTTTGGCCGTGGCATCTTCACGACCGACGGCCCCGTGTGGCAGCACCAACGCAAGACCGCGAGCCATCTTTTCTCGGTGCAAATGATGCGTGAGATCATGGACGACGTGATGGTGGAGCACACAAACCAGCTCTGTGAGATCGTCGCGGCTGCCGCTAAAGAGGAGAAGACCATCGATATCAAGCACTTGCTGGAGCTATTCACGACCGACGTGTTCACTAAAATCGGCTTTGGCGTGGACCTCAACTTCATGGCGAGCGACAACCTCGAGTTCTTCCACCGGTTCCACCGCGCGAACCAGAACCTGCTCTACCGCCTCGAGCAGCCCATGGTACTGTGGAAGATCAAGCAGTGGCTGGGCATCGGCGTTGAGCGGCAGCAAGCCGAGGACGTGGCGTGGCTCGACAAGTTCGTGTACGGGATCATCCAGGACTCAGTGGCTCGCAGGCAGCATCCAGAGCCAACCCAGGGACCAACTAGTACGGCTAAAAAGAACCTCATCACGTTGTGTCTGGACAACCCGAGCCACCCAACGGGTGCAGAGGATGAGTTTGACTTGGCCGAGATCCGTGATATGGCCATGGCGTTTATCTCGGCGGGGCGTGACACGACCGCGTACAGTATGGCGTGGTTTATGATCATGATGGCCCAGTATCCGGACGTCCAGGAACGGATCCGAGCCGAACTATGGGAGAAACTGCCTGCGCTGATGACGGGTGAGCGTCAATCGCCCAGCAAAGAGCAGACCGCGAGTCTGACGTACTTGGAGGCAGCAATCAAGGAGAACCTGCGGCTCAACCCGGTGATCCCGAGTAACTTAAGAGAGACCGTGGAGGACGTGACGCTCAGTGACGGTACGTTCCTCGCCACAGGCACGCAAGTGGCCATCCCCGCCTACGCGATGGCACGGCTTCCATCAATTTGGGGTCCGGACGCCACACAGTTCAAGCCTGAACGATGGATCGACGCGGAAACGGGCAAATTGGTGGTTGTGTCGCCGTTTAAATTCATCACATTCAGCGCCGGGCCGCGGATCTGTCCAGGCAAACAGTTCTCGATGATGGAGATGAAGATCGCGCTGGCGGCACTGCTGGCCAAGTTCCATGTCGCTACGGTTGAGGACCCAGCCGCGTTCCAGTACGAGACGTCGATCACGCTCGGCATCCGCGGGCCGATCCTGATCCGCCCGACGTTCGTGGCCAAGACCAAACCGCCAGTGTAGCTGTGTAGACAGGGGCTAAGCCAGTGCCGTTCAGCTGCAAATGTATTCCATACCGAGTCTGTTAGCACCTACGCCTCTCACGTGCTGCGGCCGTCGACTATCTTCGTTGTTGTTGTGTGTGTCGCCTCGCTGGCTGCTTGGCGACGGTCGCTTCACCCTGGAAGAGCGCGGCTTTATATTCCCCATTATGGGAAGTGTCTTGGGCTTAAGCGTGCAGTGCTTGGAGATCACAGAACCGTCCATGAGCAGCGCGACTTCTTTCAGCGTCGCGCCGGCTTGTACAAGTCCTTCGAGGAAACCCACGTCCACGATCTCGCAGCAGATGCGGCCGTCCGCGTTGAACAGGTATCGGTTCGTGATATTGTACGAGACTTCACGCGCTAGAAACTTCTGGATCAGCGCTTCTTCTCGACCCACAGCGTGAGGAAACAGCGTGTAAAACGTCGCGCCTGTGATCTTGCCTGTGGCTCGTGCACGCAGCGTGACGACCGTGCATGTTTCCGAGCCAGACGTCGTGATACTCAAGATACGGGCGCGAAACGAGCCGTGGGACGCCGCGTATCGCCGCCACTGGTCCAGGATCGCGAGCGGCCCTACGAGATCGCCAGCGATCACGTTCGGGTCCATGATATGCTGTAGGAACTGGGCCTGGGACTGGTACTGCGTCTCCAGCTCTATCGCAGCCTGTGGGTCGTGCTGGGCCAATAGCACCGCCGACACAGGCGGTAGCGCGGCCATACTGTCCTGGAAGAGCGTGTAGTACTTGTACACGAGCTTAGCTAGCGAGCCCGAGACGTCGTGGCAGCGCTGCAGCGAGTACGTGTCAGCGAGTGTGCGGCGCATGACAAGCTCCCCGACAGTGCGTCGAAGCCGCGCGACGTCCGCGTCCAGCGCCGTCTCTAGAAGACGCATACGCTCGCGGTAGGCGCGTCCGCGCTCGCTGCTGGTCTTCGGGCCACGTCTGCTAACGCCTGTGGGTGGGGCGACGAAGGAGCCGCGCTGCGTGCTGTCCATTGTCATGTGGACTCGAGGGGAATTGCGAATATCCGCCCCACTTCCATTTTGCGGAGCCCATGCATTTATTCATTTTAGGAGGGAACTGCGCTCTGAGATGCGGAGAACACGCGATCTTACAGGGCCATATATAGAATAAAATAGGTAAATGGTGGAAGCCGTTTCAGGAAGAGCAACGCACGCACATTGGCTGCCTCCTTCAAAGAACAACTGGCCCCATTGAGGCTGGTTGTGGTCGCCCAATTCAGCTCTGAACCGACTGCTGGAGCCCGTGTCTTTGCCCTCGACCGGAAGAAGAACGGAGATGTGGGTGTAGTTCTTCGTACTAGTGGCGAGTGTCCGCTGTGGTACACGCGTGGCTGTCACGAGAACAGCTTTCTGAAGAGCGCAGGGTCCTGGCCGAACTCTTGTTGCTGACGCGTGGGTCCTTTCCCGGTCGAAGTGTAACCTCTCACCTCCGGTTACGTTTGCCATGATGCAGCGAGGGAAGAGGACAGCAGGCGGAGGTTGGAGGCATTGGAATGGACGTGCAGGCAGGTTTTGGTGTAGATACCGTATTGATTTGCTTCATGCGTTGATTAACACATAATGCACGATGATGTTAGCAGTAGTTGCCGCTCAGACACAGAGTCTTTCCTCTCGAGCAACTACTACTGTACTCCCATCGAGAAGGCGACTCACAATCACCACCAACGGAATCAAATCAAATCGCCGCCACGAGCCTGGTATGCTGGAGCAGTCTTGCCACGGATCCAGTGTGCGTAGCTGCCACGGATCCTGCTACAGGATGATGCTGAAGTTTTCGTTGTTCACAGTTTGTAACTCAATCGCCTTTGCTGCCCTCCATACCTTTCTCCCAGCCGGACGTTCTTCTTTCTGACCAACGCGCTCTCATGTGTAGTACTCGTACTTGCAACAACACGGTCATAATTGGCAGCTTGAGCCGCCCTACATGATTGACTAGGGATACCATCAGTTTGCCTCTTGATAGTCGTGTGATGCTGCGAAGTCCCATCCATCAGTAGCATCCCCCGCCACAGTGCACGCATCAAACGCTCGCATCGCTGCCGCGCCCTTACGTGGGTCGTAGCGTGGGCTCTCGTGGAGTCGACGCGGCTCGCGGTCGAGACTCGCGTGACGCTCGCGACCAAGTTGATGTGATTTTTTTTGATCGTGATCTCCATCATTCGCTGATGGTGAAGGTGTTGATCTCACTGCTGTGGACGATCAGTCAGCGAGTCTTGAATCGTACATGTCGGAGTGATCGTCGAGTGATTGAGTAGCTTCGCGACCTCCTCGAGACTTCCACACGCTTGCCTGAGTCCCTTGATGAAATCCACGTCCAGATTGTACACGTTGATGCGTCCGTCGTCCGAGAACCGCATGCGCACGACGCAGTCGTACTGCACAACCCGGTCCATCAGTCGTTGCACCAACGCTTCATCACTCAGCGCAGCGGGGAAGACGTGTTCAAAGGTCTTCCGTGATAAACGGACCGTAAGTTTCACATGGAGACAGAACTCCCGAGCGTCCTCTGGCCCAATAACCTCAATGTGGCCGAGATCCAAGTGGAACCTTCCGTGGAACACCGTGTACCGTCGCCACTGGTCGATCACGATGCCCACACCGCGGGAGCCGCCCGTCAACGTGTCCGGATCAAACACCGACCGCATGTAGTTCTCTTTGAGCCGCACCCGCTCGGCTTGTCTGGGCGAGCCCACCGCAGGATCCACCGGCGCTTCCAGTCCGTCCTGGCACAGCGTGAAGAACTCGCGGATCGTGTGCTGGAGCGAGCCTTCCTGAGCCTCGCGCGTGCGCACGAGCCGTTCGTTAAACATCGATTGGGAAGCTGTTAGAGCGCGGATTTGGTCGCGCAGCACCGCTACTTGATGCTCGACGACGGCCGCGCGCTCTCGCTGGCGCGCGCGGAACTTGCGGCCGCGCTCGCTGCTGGTCTTGGGCGGCTGGCGAAGGACGCGCCAGGTTGACGGCGTGGTTGCAGGCTTCATGCTGTCACGGACGAACGCGTGGGATGCCATGCTGCGTTTGACTTGGTAGCATCAAATAGAAGACAAGAGTGGCGCTTTGGGGGCTGGAAACATAGAAACGTGGATAGAAAAAAACGGTTCAAAAAGGAAGCGGAGGGGATGAGGAAGAGGAAGGATGGGGATTTCTTTTCGAATGATGCACAGCGTTTTGTTTTGTTTTGTGTGGTTGGTTTTGTCGGTTTTTGTTGCTTCGATCACTCGGTTGGGGGTATGTTTTGTTGGGAAGGATCGTTTGACAGCTCGATTGACAGTGAACTCGTGCACAAGCTCACAGTCAAACCAAGCACGACCGGCAAGGACAACAGGCTAATGAATGAAGGCAAGTAGTTGTAGTAAAGCCGTGGGTGCATTTTCCCATTTTCCACGGGGTTCGAAGGTCATTCATAGGCTATGCCCATGGAGAATTCTCTTCGTCTGGATCTGGTGAAGATCAGATGCTGTCTTCACGCGATCTCTTCGGCGATGGCGATTACGTCTGCGACCTTTGGAAGGGAGAACCCCACACTATAGCGGTATTGGAGCGGTGCTCGTTGTGGGCCGTTCATATTCGCAGGCTGCAAATGCAGTCGAGCAAATGCAGGCAAACTCATGGAAGATCCACGCACATGTAGCAGTCGAATAATAGTCGCCATGGTGTGAAGTAGTCATCGGATGCCTCATCCCTTCCGAAGGATTCTGCAGAGCTAGACTATCTTAGCTTGGCTTAGCTTACTGAATAATATATTAGCTTGGCTTAGTTAATTCATCTTCTGGTCGTATCCGGATGCCTGTATACTGGCCTCTCCAACGCGAGCAGTTCACACCACATCAACCCAATCGCAATCCGCATCCACACCGACGCCGTGAGAACCCACGCAGTGCAGCACGCTCTCTGTTCCTCCCTTCTCTCCGTGCACCCGCCTGCCTCTATGGTCTCGTCCGCGTCCTCACCCGTCAAGCCGCCGTCCAAGAAGTGCAAGACCTCCCACTCCCCTCCCTCCTCCTCCTCCTCCACTGACCACGCCATGCCTCTCGCTGACTCTGACTCCGCCCCTCCCGCACCGCGCCGCGTGCAGTCCATCCGCGCGGACCGCCGCCACTGGGATCTCTTCCGCATGCTCTCCAACGCCACAGCGTTCCCCAACGAATCTTCTGCTGTTGCTTTGGGCGAATTCGACGCCTCGGGCGCTGCTGACACGCTGTCCTTTCTCCAGGACGAGTGCCAAGTATTGATCATCGGCGCCGGTGGTTTGGGCTGTGAGCTGCTCAAGAACGTGGTGCTCTCGGGCTTCACCAAGGTCCACATCATCGACATGGACACGATTGACGTGTCCAACTTGAACCGCCAGTTTCTGTTTCGTGAAAAAGATATCGGCAAACCCAAAGCCGAAGTCGCCGCCGAGTTTGTGCGCGAGCGCATGAAGCTGCCGCCGTCACAAAGCGAGGACGACGAGCAGCCACGCATTGAGATCGTGCCGCACTTCAAGAAAGTCCAGGACATGGACGTGGACTTCTACCGCCAGTTCAACTTGATCCTCTCAGGGCTTGACAACATTGAGGCGCGGCGTTACGTGAATTCGCTGGTCGTATCGCTGGCCGAGCTGGATGATGAAGGCACCGTGGATCCGTCGACGATCATCCCTTTGATTGATGGAGGTACTGAGGGGCTGCGCGGCCAGGCGCGAGTGATCATCCCACGCATCACGAGCTGCTTTGAGTGTTCGCTGGAGGCGTTCCCACCGCAAAAGGCCTTCCCGATGTGTACGATCGCCGAGACCCCACGCCAACCGGCCCACTGTGTCGCCTACGCGTTCATCGTGCTCTGGCCGCGCGAGTTCCCGGACAAGAAGCTGGACAAGGACTCGCCCGAGCACATGCAGTGGGTGTTCCAGGCCGCGCGCGACCGTGCTGAGCAGTTTGGCATCAGCGGCGTGACCTACAGCCTCACGCTGGGCGTGGTCAAGAACATCATCCCGGCCGTGGCGTCCACGAACGCTGTGGTCTCGGCGATGTGCGTGAACGAAGCCGTCAAGGCCATGACCTATTGCTCGCAGCTCATGAACAACTACCACATGCACATGGGCGCCACGGGCTGCTACTCGCACGTGTTCGAGTACGAGAAGAAGAGCGACTGCGTCGTGTGCTCGTCCCAGAAGAAGACGCTCACGCTGAGCGAGACCACGACGCTGCGCACGCTCATCGACGACGAGCTGTGCGGCCCCAAGTTCCGACTGCTCAAGCCGTCCATCAGCTCGAGCAAGGCCAACCTGTTCATGCAGGGACCGCCCGCACTCAAGGAGGCCACGAGCAAGAATCTGGACAAGCCGCTGAAGGAGCTGCTGGCCGACGGCGAGAGCCTCACCATCACGGACGCGGTGTTCGTCGGCGACCTCGCGCTCTCGCTCCAGATCTTCTTCTCTACGCCTTAGTTAAACACATACGTGAGAGCACAGGAAGCCACATACACACACACCACCATACACACAAATTCGATGCTATTCCACAGCGCTAACAATTCAATCGGAAGATGGACAAGAGTGCAAAAAATACGAATGGATGTTGCGAGCATGCACTCACGCACGCGCTAGGCGTTCCTGGTCATCGGTAGTCGGTCACGCGTGATTGTTTACCTGTCCAGACTCGTGCGGTTGGTGCGGTCTCGCAGCGGCGCCGTCTCGTCGTCGTCGTCCTCGCGATCCTCCGAGGCCTTCAGCTCGCTGCTCCGCCGAGATCTCTTGGTCTTGCGCGTGTCGGCCAGCTCGTCTTCCTCCACAGACTGCGACTGCGACTGGGCCTGCGAGGCCGCTGGAGCCGCAGGCTGCTGCAGGTTCGCGTACAGCTTGGGGTTGATCGTCACACTCTTGGTCGCGTCGTTGGTCTTGTAGATGCCCACGAGGCGATCGGCCAGCTCGAACATGTTGTTGCGAAGCGAGATGATGATGAATTGCGCATTCCGCGTGCGCTGCTTGATGTAGTTGCCGACAATCGACACGTTCTTGAAGTCCAGCGCAGCGTCGATCTCGTCCATCACATACAGCGGCGTCGGCTTGTAGTGGTGAAGCGCAAACACAAGCGCGAGCGACGCCAGCGTCTTCTCACCGCCCGACAAGTTCGCAATGTTCTTCCAGCTCTTCTTTGACGGACGCACGCTGAACACGACACCTTCCGAGAACGGATCCAACGAGTCGACGAGCTCCAGCTCCGCGTCACCACCGAGCGTGATCATCTGGTACATCTCCTTGAGCTTGAGCGTGATCACGCGGAAGCCAGCCATGAACTCGTCCAGACGCTTGCGTCGTAGCTCGTCGTACTCGTCACGCTTGCTGTCACGAAGCTGCGTGGCATCCTCGAGCTCCTGCATGCGAGACTGGTACTCGTTCTCCTTCTGCTTGTACTCAGCCAGCGCACCCATGTTCACGTTCGCCTTGAGCTCGTCACGCTGCTGCTCCAGCACCGAGATCTCGTACTTCATCTCTTCCTTGTTGTACTTGGAGAGCTGCTTGGCATCCAGCATGGGGAGAGCCTTGATGTGCTCGACTCCTTCCATCTCCTCGTCGTCCTCCATGTCTTCATCCTCTGCCGACGCAGTCTCGGCATCTTCCTCGCCGTCTTCACCGGCGCCTTCTTCCTCTTTTTCTTCTTCATCCTCATCACCACCGTCGCTCATGTTGACGTCATCGTCCTCGTCATCTTCAGCAGACTTGGCCTTGCGCTGCTTCTTGGCCTTGGCCTTCTTCGCGGACGCCTTCTTGGCCTTGCGTGGTGCCTTGCGGGATGACTGACCAAGCGGCTCATCGTCGAACACGCCAGCGTTCTGCTCTTGTTCCAGCACGTACGTGGCATGGAGGGACGTGAGCTTGGACGACCAGTAGGTCTCCTTCTTCGTGTTTTCCTCGAGCATTTTGTCGCAGTCCTCGAGACTGTTCTGCAGGTCCACTTCGCCGCTGCGCATTTCATCGAACTGCTTCTTGAGCTTGGTGTACTTCTTCTCCTCTTTCCGAAGCGCCTTCTGCTTCTCATTGACCTCAGTCTCGCAGGCTTCACGCTTCTGGAGCACCTCAATGGCCTTGTCTTCCATTTCGCTGCTCTGCTGACGGATGTTTTCGATCTGCTCGGCCGTTGTCTCCAGCTCCCTCTCCACAGTCTCGAGCGCCTTCGCGTTCTTCTCACTGTTCTTCTGCGAGCTCTTGAACTCCACACGAATCTTGGTCATCTGCTTGGTCTTGTCTTCGATCTGCTTCGTGATCTTGGCCGCAACTTCCTGCTCCTTGCGGAGCTTCGCACCACCCACATCCAGAATCTTCTTCTTGAGCTCCGCCAAGTCCGCATCCTTCTCGTCCACCGATCGCTTCACCTTCGAGTACTCGGATTCCTTACCCGCCTTCTCCTTCTGAAGCTTAGCGATCTTTTTCTTATCAGCATCCGAGATTTTGCCCTTCTTCTCCAGCTCCTTGCGGTTCTGGCTCAGATCCTTTAGCTTGGTTTTGGCCGCGTTCAGGTTCATCTCGATCTTGGGCAGATCGTTCTCGTACTGCTCGATCTTGCGCGTGAGACCCGTCACTTCCCGTTCCAAGGCGATCTTCTTGTCGCGCACTTGGTCAAGCTGCTCCTTCAGCTCTCTAGCCGCTTGTTGGAGAGACTGCATCTCCGCATCGCTCACAGTCTCAGCCAACGAGCTGGACATACCACCCTTACGCACACGGTTACCACCACCCGACATGGCACCCGAGAGCTCAACAAGCTGACCGTCCAACGTCACCACGCGGTACTTGCACTGGTTGCCCTGGTACGCGATGGACGTCGCTTCATCCAGGTTCTTTGCCACGAGCGTATCGCGAAGCGCGTAGTAGAAGGCACGCAGGAAGCGCTTGTCCTTGACCTTCACGAGGTCGAAGAGGCGAGGAGCCGACTGGACGCCGCGGAAGGACTGGGTGATCTTGGAGTCAAGGTAACCGAACTGCTCCAGAATCAAGAACGTCGCACGACCCAAGTTGTGCTTACGCAGGTACTGCACACAGGCCTGGGCACCGCTCGTGGTTGCGACAACCAAGTTGTCAAGCGCACCACACGCAGTGGAGATCGCCACGTCGTACTTCCCATCGATAGCACCAAGGTCACCCAGACGGCCGAAGAGGCCAGCGTTTTCAAGTGGCTGACCTGGACGGCTTGCATCCAGAAGGCTCTTGAGCATGCGCCCATGTGAGGCCTGCGAAGACTTGGACGAGGACGCCTCATCGGCCTTTGCGCGAGCATCACGGTACTTGTCGTTGATCTCCGCATCCTTGGTGCGCACACGCTCCAGTTCGTGCGTGGCTTCGCCCAGTCGCTTCTTCATCGTCTTGACTTCGTCGCTGTGCTGCGCGTGCTGCGTCGTGAGCTGCTCGATGGCTTCTTCGGCATCGTGGATGCCAATCGAGTTGGACTCGAGCGCTTTCTTCGCACTGGTCGCAGGCTCTTCAATGAGCTGGATCTCCGTGTCGGTGGTGTCGATCTCCGAGCGCAGTGAGTTCAACTGCGTATGGAATGGCTCAATCTCCTGCTGGATCGCCTCCATCTGCGTGCGCAACTGGGCCGTTTCTTCCTTGTGCTCCTCCAGGATCGCCTCCAGCACTTGCTCCTGCTTCTTGAGCTTGGCCTGGAGCTTTTCGATCTCCTCTTCCAGCTGCGGCACGACTTCCTCATTCTCCTTCTGCTTCTTCTTGATCTCCTTCTGCTTCTTGATCTCTTTCTTCTTGGTCTCCTCTAGCTCCGCCAGCTTTTCCTTGGCGTACTTGAGCTCTTCACGGAGCTTCACATCCTGCTTCTCGAAATCCGCATACACCTTCTTGACCTTCTCGAGCTCCTCGTTGCACGCGTCGTGGTCTGCCTTGACCTGCTGGTACACCGTCTCCACTTCCTCCAACTGCGCGCGGTTCGCCTCCATCCTCTTGATCTCCTCATCGTACTGCTTCTGGAGCTCGGCCTTCTTGGTCTCACACAGCGCGCGGTTCTTGGACGCCTCCTGGATCCACAACTGGTACAAAATGTTGGTCTTCACGTACACCTCGCGTTCCTTTCTCAAATACTCCAACGCCTCAGCACGTGGCCCTTCCAAGTGGGCTTTCTCCTTCTCCACGAGCTTGACGCGGTTCACCTTGTCGTTGCGTGCGTCGTTACACTCCTCCACTTGCTGCCACACTTGCTCAGTCGGCTCCACGTACACGTTCGAGCCGATAATGTCTTCCAGATACTCTAGAAGCCCATCTTCGCCGCCTTTCTCGTCGCTTCCCTTGCTTTTCATCATCGCGATCTGCTCCACTTCGCCCTGTAAGATCAAGAACCGGTTGTTGTCCAAGTCAATACCCTTGGCGCGCAGCAGCGTCGTGACCTGCGTGAAGTTGCTGGGCGCGTCGTCGATAAAGTACTTGGATACGTTAGCTTTTGACGCCGTGCGCGTCACTACGAGCTGCGAGTTGGGCACGACGCGGTAGCTCTCGTCCGGATCAAACGCCGCGTGCGGCACGTGGCTCTGGCGGCGTTGGTAACCAGTGGATTCGTTGGCGCTTTCCTCGGGCGGCGCGTCGTCGTAAATCTCGTGGAAGAACACAGAGACACTGGCCGTGTCCAGGTCCGGGTACGCGGCCGAGCGGTGGACGAGCTCCGAGACTTTCTTGAGCCGCAGCTTGGACGCGCGCTTGCCGAACACGAACAGCAGCGCGTCGATCACATTCGACTTGCCGCTGCCGTTGGGCCCCACGACGGCGCTGAAGCACTTGTGGAACGGCCCGATCTCGACTGGACCAGCGTACGACTTGAAATTCTCGAGCCGCATTTTCGTGATCATCAGCCGCGTGCGCGGCGCGCCCGGCGGCTCATTGGAAGGCGCAGCATCTCCGCTGTCCGATGCGGGGCTCGGCGGCGCGCGGACCTCCAGTGGGGTCGACATATTCGCGTCAAGAGAACGGTCGGAATGGACACTACGCTCGCTTCTGCGGCGTTTTGTTGGCGCTTTTTCCCCGGTTTGTTGGCGCTTCCGCGATGGGAATTTTGGCGCGCGCTCAAGTTGCCGTTTGAACCGAAGACAGAAGGGAGAGAAAAACCCAAACACCCAGCTGACCGAATAAATTCCCCCGAGGGCGAAGAAATAAATGTAAGTTACCTAATCTTACAACCCATTGGGCAGATTGCACCGTGTCTTCGAATGTAGTAACTGAATCTGAGTCAATCGGAGACGGATCGCTCCGCCTCAGATACGCGGTGCCTGACCTCTTTCGGCGAGGAAAATGCAGTGTACCCAACGCGGCCTCGACTACGGCAACGTCGTGTTCGTGTCCAGTTACAGGACCTCCAATTATTAGACTTCAAGGGAAAGTACGAGCTCTCAAGCGTCTTGGACTGCGCCGTGTTTGCTGTTTTCTACTCAACACATGCGCGCAGTTATTAGCCGAGGTTTTCCTGAGATTCCAAGGCACTGTCCGCAAACTGTCGTCACGAAGCACCCACTGTACCGTACATAGACTTCGCGGCGATCATGACACTTTCTGTGCACGCCAAACTTGATGCCACACTGATCACCGAAGGTTTGCCCTCTAAATTGGGAGCCTTCAGCCATCCTTTGACGCATGCTGACGGTATTTTTAGAAGCCATGTGCCAGCAGATCGATCTTCGGGTGAGAATTCACCCCACCAGATCGCTCGTTGCAGCCCCACGCAGCTCGAAGCCTATGCTGAGGATCTCCTCCACGGCTCTATAGTTCTCCTTGCCAGCAACGGTGAACTGTTCGTATTTTGGGTTCCATCCACCGGGATCTGAGCGTCGGATTTCCCGTGCATCGCATCTGAGAAATATGGCATAATGTGCTCACCCCTTCGTTTATGTTTATGATAATCTTGATTTTAGTATATTCCGGACGGAGGTCATACTATGATGTTTTCAGTTGCTCTTCCTGTTGCGTTGTCTCCGTCATTTTTATCGTCCTTCCCCATGGCCCCCGACGCCGCCCCGCCACGAGCCAAAGGCAAAGCCAAAGCCAAGGCTTCTCCGCAATCGTCCCAGGCTCTCTCAAGCCAGCGAGCCAAGACCAGCAGCGAGCGGGGCCGTGCGTTCCGCGAACGCGAGCGCCAGCATCGAGGCGAGTTAGAGCTGGCGATCCGCGAGCTCCAGCAGCAGCTCCGCGACAAGATGTTTCTGCGCAGCATTTGGAACGCCAAGTACTTGCGCTCGCGCCACACGCTGCACGGATCACTCGTGAGGCTGGTGGAAGAATACTACACGGTGTTACGGTTTGGAATTCCCGAGCGTCCACCTCGCTCAGGCTCTCGAGCGTTAACCCTAAGAACCACCAACGACCAGGAAGCGGATCCCGTCGAGTTCTTGTCGCGCGTGACGCATCCAGACGCGGTCTTGGGCGATGTTGTCGGCCCAGAGGGTATGATCGACCAGTGGAGAAAGTACACGGTTGCTCACGCTCCGTACGAAACCATTCTATATGGGCTGGACGTTCGTGGTCCAGAGGAAAACCCTATTGTATTTGCGCAGCTGAAAGCCACGGGCCGCATCACACGGAGAACGATCGAGATGGTATTCCCTCACGCTGTGGAGAACGAGCCGCTCATGCAGCAGCTCATCGGGAAATCCATCACGTATTTTGGCACGACGCTTGTTCGGTTCTCGCCGGGGATGCAGATTGTGGTGCAAGACGTCCGCTACGATTTCATCAGCGCACTCGCCGCGCTCGGCTTAAGTTTGCGCGAGATTGATCAGCTCATGGGCCAATCCACCCTCACAGCCACTTGCACGATGCTACCGGTAGAGCAGCCAGTCCATGTAGCTGCAGGCGACCAATAAAGCGGGAGGAGGAGGTTTAATAGAGTTCTTCACGTCCTCAGAAGAGAGAAACGTACCACGAGAGGCGAGGAACGGGCTTGCGTCTGTGGAAAATTCGCTACTGGCCATCACGCACAGTCCCGGAGGCTCGCCTAAACGGTGAGTTTGTGAAATAGTAACTCTCGCTTATGCTACCCAGACTCTTTCGAGTGCCGCTTGTTGATCAACGTTTCTCCCTCTGCTGTTTGTTGGGGATGAAGGCATCACCAGCTGAACTGCAGGCGAGGCAGCTCAGTCAAAAGGGCACTGAGGATTCCTACTATCATTTCAAAACCGAATAGCTTGCGGCTCGTTTATTGCGTCTACAAACACACTAACCCCGTCAAGAGCATTCGGGTTGTGTTCGAGTCACAGCCTCTGCAAGAACTCGCTCGCTCGGCGATCCAGTGGTGCAGGTTACAAGTATGAATCCCACCACGACTACATCGACGAGCTCCCTGCAATCCGCAGTGTCAGCGCGGTTCGAATTAAATGCCAGCAAATCAGGATGGACGCTATTTGATCGGTATCTGCCCAACCTCCAGGTTCTCAGCTCCTACTTTGAACGGAGTATCACTCCGCCACTGCACTTGCTATCAGGTGCGAACCAAATGCTTGTGTGAAGAGCAAGGAAGGGGATTTTGAGGCAATAGAACATTATTAGTTTGGTTTAAATGATACGGCTTGCTGCAGAGCCGTTCCAAGTTTCAAGCTGGATATTATACACGCCTCCCAGCCATGTCAAGTCGTTGTCGTGTGCTGGCGATCGCTGTAAGAAGCGAAATCGTGTGGCAGCCTCGCTTTGGCCGCGATCAGATCCATGTCGTCGCACGCGCTAGATACCGGATAGAGTGATCAAGTACTGTACCGCGCTCAAAATGGTGGGTGATCACATTTGCTGGAAGTGACTCGAGATCGCACGCTGCCATTTCGAATCGAAGAGAGAACGAGATTGTGGCTGCGTATGTTACTGTCCATACACAGTACTCTGCATGCCACGCCAGAAATTCCGCGGAGGCGAACAGCGTGAGCTTTCCATTCTAGGAAATTAATCCCTTCAGGTGTCGAGATGCACTTGGTTCCAGTTAGCCAAATTCCATGGAGTGTAACCTTTTCGAGATGGCAGTGTCTTCTTACCAAAGGCTCTGCACTTGGGGGCAGCGTAACCTCTGCTTGGCGCTCTCGCTCGCCATAGTCTCGAGTGTGATCTTGGGAATTTTTTTTGTCAAGCCACGCGCCGTTCCTCGTCGATGTGGAACCCAATGCAGCTCACCCTTCACTGCCATTTACCATCAACAGCGAAACTCGGTTCGATTCTTGAGTCGAGTACGTGAGATTTCGACGAGAAGGCCTTCGTGTCGATATCGGTGGAATTGGCATCCTGGTTAAAGGGGTTAACAACCGCAACTGGTTCCACGTGCGGAAGTTCCGATGTCAAGAGTGCATCAAACCCATTCATAAGTAAGACCATCATCAATTGACTGTGCTCACAAGCGGCATCCCCACCCCGGACATCAACGAGTCTTCTGCATGTTGTTGCGGGCATATCAGCCGGACTGCCTGTGTGCGATCAGCGAGACAACGCCGGCAACAGGCCGAGAACTTGCGGCGTGGCGCTTGGTCAGCTCACCATCTACTGTACGCACAGCCAGCATAGCCGATGATCAGTCAGCTATCCCAGCACGTATTTCCTTCCGTCCATCGAGTTGGAAGTCACCAGCAGTCATCATAATATTGGACCTCCCCGAAAACTGGCTGGATCAGCCACTGATGTCGATTTTGTGAGCGAGCGGGGGCCTCCAAGCGCGTCCTCAACAAGAGAATCGTCGTTCTCTTCACCCCTCAACGTACTTACGAGCGGCCTATCTTCAGCTCATGCACGCGCGCGTTGGGTTCGCTTTGCATTTGTCGTTAAACAGAACCGCCATCCCGCTTCCTGTGTAGAGATCTTCATACTGGTGACCGCCGTTATATATATTCCACCTCCAAGACTGTCGCTTGGCTGGGACGTCGGTGCGCCGGGGCGAAGCTCACCGCGCAACAGCGCAACAGCGCACCACACCACTTCGGACCAATTGTACGCGCTCGCGGACTCCACTGGAGTGTAAAGGAGCTGTAAAGATATATCGAACCACCCAGGAGCCTCGAAAGGCAGTCTGAGACGCACTAGGAGGTGGGGACGACTGCGTTTTTGGTCACCTGAACAGGGGGGAAGCGGCTCCTTCGAGGGAGGCGACACGCACGCGTCGCTGTGGGATCACGCAAAGCGCAAAAACGATCTTCAGCGAAACCTGGATCTGAGTTGTGAAACACGATGCAAGATAAATAATTTGACTCATACAGTGTATGGAACCCCTTGAACATTCTACATTTGCGTCGTTTTATCGAATATTCCGGCTATTTCGGGCGGATCCCCATTGCTTCAACCTGCAACGCATTTTGGACCAGTACCGGTGCACTGTGCTCGAACATCTCGATCCCTGGTTACTTGGCCTCGCACACGCTCCGCAAAAAGTGCTCGTCGTGGACTTCCTGCCACAGCTTGGTCACTTGGTGCTCGAGCAGTGCTTCTAGGCTGTCCTGGCACGTCGGAGTTTTCAGAGCCACACCGTCCTTGCTCGTGGGTTTCTTACGTACTCTAAGCATCTGAGCGAGGATCAATACAGAAAGCAAGAGGTAGACAATGCAGTAGACATCGAGCAATTTGTCCGAGGCGCTCACAAAGTTTTATCGTTGGGGAAACAACTTCGAGTTGGTATTGTACGGTACGGTACGTCGCACAGCCAAGAATGTGCCCAACACCAGTTGACGGTCTCCCCGATCCAGTATACATTCATCATCTCCAAGTTCCTTGATGTTCGGGCTCGGAAAATTCCGATAATCAGGAATGAGCCGAATTTGACGAGCTTCCGGTGCCACATCCACACACACAAACAAGCGCGAGGTTGACACGTCTCGCAGGAGCCGGGCACGGCCACAGGCAGTGAGCAGCCCACGAGCAAACGCACCTCCCCACATCCCCGACAGTCGGACCTTGAGCCCATTGGCCTGGTTCTCTCAGCATGATCGGACGTAGAGTTTGGACGTATTTTCGTTCACGGCCGTCGACGGCATCCGGTTGCATTCCTTGTTTGAAATCCAAGTCTACGACTCCGGAGTGAGTGGCATTCCGTGGAGCTGGAATCGACGCTATCGCAATCCTCGTCCAGACTGAAACCCACGATTGGTGGTGGTCCGTTCGACTGGATGCCACAGGTTTTACCGAGCGACGAGCTGCTCGTGGCAAGGAAATGGCCTGAACAGTCTTGACGCCGTCGCACGGCTCTTTATGGCTTACTTGGGGGGGGGGGG
>JAADXI010000364.1:0-24098 GCA_023337615.1 Pythium brachiatum | reverse complement strand
TGGCGACGGGTGCGTTGCGTCCGGAGTTCAGTGCGAGTTGTCCGGAGTCTGTGCTGAAGCTGGCGGGTGCGTGTCTGGATGTGGATCCAGAGAAGCGTCCGTCGGCAGCGCAGATCGTGTACGCGCTGCAGCAGCTCATCAAGGCGTCATCAATCACGACTGTGTCGTTTACCACGCCGATATAGGATGGATATCACCTCAGTTGTTTTCTTGGGGATTGTGTACGGAATTGTTAAGGAATTATGGAATTTCGAAGCGAGAAACATCTTGTTGCAACGCGTGAGATTATTGCTGTGAATCTAACGCTTTTTGGATGTGCTTTCCAGATCCTTGCGCATTGTGCTGATGTCAAGCTCCAATTGCGTCATGCGGTTAGCCAACGGATCCGATGGGCTGGAGTTTGAATGGTGGGTGGATCCATTCGACCGGACGGCGCGACCAACAACAAACGAGTCGCGCACAGTCGACTCATCGCTCCAAAATGTGAGACCGAGACGAATGCGATTAATTCGCTGAGCCTCGGCCCTGGCGAACTGCTCCGTGTGAGCACCACCCACGAAAACGCCGAGTTGAACGAGCTCGGTGATGAGGACCGAAGCGAGAACTCGCACGGCTGCTTGAATGAACAACCAGACGATGCAGTAGGCCCAGACCAACAGCGTCAGCTTCACGGAGATGGCCGCCATGCCGACAAACGGTGAAAAGAGCGCGATGGATGTCACGACCGCAGCAGTGATGACCACAATGCCGCCAACGACGACAGACGGAGGGCTCGAGAACAGCGCGAGATGCGAGTCAATGTCGCCTTTCGATGCGACAACAGAGAGAATTGTAGAGAGCGCTAGCTGCAAGAACACCGCGGTTGTGACTTGGTCGATGGACAGCGACCCTACGCCGTAAGCGCTGAGAACCCCGCGCTCGTTCCAGGAGTCGAGAGCCCAGAAGAGCAGCAGCGTCGAACTGGTTGCCGCCGTACAGCCCGCAATCGTAGCAATTGGCAGCGTGTAAATGGAGCTCCACCGTTGCGGGAGCTTCGATTCCACACTCTTGTCATGAAGAAGAGCGATGGATGTGAGCCGCTGGGCCATTCCGATGATGACTAGCGCGACGATTGGAAGCCGGAAAAAGGTGCCGACAACCTCAACGTCCACATCTTCACTGACCTCTCCGCAGTCAGCACTTCGTGGAACGAAATGAGCGAAATGGCAGTCGCCTGGTCGCACGAACACGGTCGCAATGGCCAAGAAGAACGCCCAGTGCACGGTCGAAACGATCTGGAACGCCACGTAGGTGCCCATACGCTGGAAAATACCTCGAGCCGCTAGAACCGCGCCCACGACGACCGATAAACCAGGCTTCGCCAGTACAACGTCAGCAGCGCGTCGCGCAGCGTCAGAAGCGCCGTCGACGGCGATACCAAGGTGCGCCATCTTCATGGCTGCCACATCAGCTACAGACTCACCCGTGATACCGCACGACCAGCCTTGCTGCCGAAGTTGATCCAAGATCCACAACTTGTGACTTGGGGAGACATGGGCATAACCATCCGCCGCCTCGACGATTGAGCCCAGGCTCGATGCGTGGTATGCTGCCAAGTTCACGTCATGTGATGCGAAGTTGCCGCCCGACGAAGTCTCCGCACTTGGGAAAACATCAGCACCGAGCACTGTCATTCCCATTCCAAGCTGACGACACGCCTCCACTGCGATCGCCGCCTGGTCACCCGTGGTGAGTTTGACTGAGATGCCATTGTCGTGGGCCTTCTCAATCATGCGCTTGGAATCGTGGCGAGGAGGATCAAGGTATGTGATAACGCCCAGAAAGACCCAGCTTCCACCCAGCGACTCTTCCGTGCGAGCCACCGCAAGAGAACTGATACCACGTCTTGCGAGATCCATCACCTTCGCCTCTACAGCATCGCGCACGTCCTCAGCATTGTGCGCGAATGCAAGCAGCGACTCGGGCGTGCCCTTCGTCACCTTGAAGACACGGCCAGTCGGGCCTTGAACGACTGACTCGGTTCGCTTGGACGTCGGGTCAAACGGGCTGTGGTGCAGTAAAGTGTACTGGTCCAAGGGTCGGAGGTCGATGGCGTTGAGCACGAGCGTGTCGACGGCATCACGCGGCGGCTCTTTCCACTTGGCGGCCAGCGCGGCACTCACCAAAACGTCCTCGCGACTGGCACGAGGATCGAAAATCGGGAGGTCGTCCTGCAGCTCCAGCTTGTTTCGCGTGAGCGTGCCCGTCTTATCGCAGCAGAGCACATCCATACTTGCGAGCTTTTCGACGGAGTTGAGGCGAGTGAGAATGATCTTCTCGTCCAAGAGACGACGAGAGCCCATAGCTGTGACGAGTCGACTGACTGCTGGCATCGAGAGCGGCACCGCTATGGCCACGAAGGTGACAGCCCACGACAAGGCCGGAATGGCGTGTTCGCGGTTGTAGATGAGCGACGCAAAGCAGGCAGCGACGGAAGCGAAGACGAAGAGCAAGAGCGCGAGTGTGATGCGGACTGAGACCTTCTCGAAATCCGACGGCGGGTTGCTGCTGCTCTCGAACTGAGTCGTTGTCTTGCCCAGAAACGTTTGGAAACCAGTCGCCACAACCACTGCATCTCCCTCTCCTGCGACGACTGTCGATCCCATCTTGGCGCTGTCGGTCGCTGATAACGACAGCGGAAAGGACTCTCCCGTGAGAGGCGCTTGGTCAATGAGCAGCGAGCTGCCTTCGCAGAGCTCACAGTCCGCAGGCACGACGCAGCCGGTGGTCAACGTCAAGCGGTCGCCTGGCACGAGCAGCGACGCGTTGATGGTTTGGTGCACGCCATCGCGCACCACGACCGCCTCGGATTTCACGGCCGCAGCAACAGCAGCCATGGCGCTGGTCGTCTTGACCTGCTGCAGCCACGCGACGGCCGACGTAACGACCTGGAAAATGAGCAGCGCAGAGACGTTGCCAATGTTCAGCTGCGCCAGCTCCAGCGCGATCGCGAGCCACAGCAGCAGCGCCGTCGGACGAACGGCGTGGCGGACCAACTGGCGCGAGAGCGACACGCCCGAAGGCTCGAGCTCGTTTACGCCGAAGGTCTTGAGTCGGCGCGAGGCCTCGACGGTGCTGAGTCCGCTGCTGGGCGTGTCCAGCAGCGTGCGCTTGTCGTAGCCCATGTAGAAGCGGTCGTCGTTGCCGCGCGCGCCGTTCGTGTGGATGGAGATGCTGTGCGCGGACGCATCGCCGCGCGTGTGGTAGCCGCCGTTGGTCGCGTCGGAGCGGCCGTTGGCGCCACGCAGCAGCGGGCTGCTCTCGTTTGCCATGGAGAAACAGACCAGTCACGGGTGATGATGCCGGTGATTCTAATGCGGTGGTTGCGGGCGGGGCGTCCTCTCACTCTCACGCGAAAGGTCCACGAGGCGTCAGGACGGAACTCCCACAACTCCCATGCAGTCACTCGAGAGGAGGAAAGATTCCATGGATCTGGATCGGAGCATTTTGACCAATGAGAAGGTGAGAAAGGCGGCACTTCCAGATCCGGTTGAAGCGATCGAAGCCCCGACGCAGTGAAAAGCGGATTCGAGAAAGCGCGACGAACGTGGAGATGATGCGGCGGTGGAGGACGCTAGTGCTCGTGAGCTGTCTATTGCTGCTACTGCTGCTTCAGATGGGTGGCGTGCGCGCGACGGAGGTAGGGTGTGACTCCAATGACCGCAATGCTGCGCGGGTGGGATGATGGCATTTAATGCTGCATACTGCAGGAAGAAGATGAAGAGGAGCTTCGCGAAGTAGCTCGCATGGTGTAGTCAGTATGAGCATACTAGTAGCTGCCTGCCAACGCGGAATCGCTCATGTGAATCTGTTTGTGGTCAGCTAAGTGAACTACAGCCTGCGGAGGAGCCGGCGGAGGAGCCAACAGAGCCTCCTCCTCTGCCGCCGCCTCCTGCACCCAGCCCAACACAGGACCCGAACATCCCGCCTGGACTCGAAGATATGGAGCTGGTTGCATTTCGACTGGAGTATGCGGAGGAGAAGGCGATGAACTCGTTGATGGAATGGGCGTACGACTGGGTCGTGAAAGATCGTGGCTACGACGACGAACTCCTTCGTGCGAAAGACCTGCCTGAGTGAGTACCAAAGCTCTCCATCCTATACACACTTCCATGCATTGATCGTACATGACTCACTCCTCATCTGCTGTGGTTATGCTGGGTAGTTTCCTTCACCGCACGCTGAATCCAGCGGAGGAGGATATCGAGGACGAAGAGCGCGCCATGCTGTACGACGCCACCAGTTTCCTGCGCGAAGAACAAGGCCTCCACGATGACGGCATGTCTCTGCACATCGGCTTCCTGTCGCGTGGCAGTCCCGTGCGTTACGTGCGCAAGCTCGCGCACAAGATGCACATGCAGCGTCGTATGCGGCGGCTCCAAGCAGCCCCGGCACTGGATCGCGATCTGTGACGTGTGAGCCACGCACCTTTTCGTCGCAGCACGCCAATGAAATCGTTCCTGCTATTTGATTGGCTCTCAAATAATTTTAAGGCATTCCATTGGTCAAAATACGTCTCCATTTCCATCATTTTCCACGCCGTTCTTCGGATGGAGCGCGCAAACCAATTCGGCGCCGGCGCATAATCGAAGATCGATTGTGGCGCGTGCATCATGGCGATAGCGACGGAGAACGATGCGTCGCAGGCACTAGGGAACACTACGAAGAAGGCGCTGGCTGCATCTACAGGCGCGCTCATGACGTCGCTGTTCGTTACGCCGCTGGACGTTGCCAAAGTCCGCCTCCAAGCCCAGCTCCGCATGAGATCTGGCGTGTCGGAGCCCCGACCCAACGTTCTCTCCAGCCCCGCCGAGCACTGCGGATGTCGAAGCCGACGCTGCCCGTGTAACCGAACGATGACGCGAAGAATCGAGCCAATCGCGTCCCGACGGAGTGCTTTGTCGTGCATGCGAATCTCCTGCTCGACTGCGCCAGTGAAGCTTCAGAGCACATCGCACGCGTTGCGGCACATCATCACGACAGAAGGTTTCCGCGGGCTGTTCGCTGGTCTGTCTCCGACGATGATGATCGCCGTTCCGTCGACCGTCGTGTATTACGTGACGTACGACATGCTCCTGCGCGATACCCGCGAGCGATTTCCGGCGTGGGAGATGGTTCTCCCACTCGTCGCTGGGTCTTCGGCGCGCGTGCTCGCGGCATCGCTCACGTCTCCGTTGGAACTCGTTCGCACGCGCATCCAGAACGAAGCAGGCAGAAGTGAGGGCATCGTGTCCACGTTCACGAAGGCCATCCAGAGCGGAGGCTACTCGTCGCTGCTTCGAGGGCTCGGTGCGACGCTGGCACGAGACGTCCCTTTCTCCGCTATCTACTGGACAACGTACGAGTCCACACAGCGGCTGACCAGCAACAGTGACATGACTCGAGGACAGCGAGCGCTGTTGTGTGGTGCATTCTCTGGTGCGCTCGCTGCCACCGTCACGACGCCGTTCGACGTCGTGAAGACCATCCAGCAAGTCGACTCGGTGAGCGAGAGCTCGTCCATCTCCACTGTGCTGCGTGACATTGTCCGAACACGAGGCATTCAGGGCGCGTTCACTGGCCTTGGCGCACGCCTCGCGCGTGTGGCGCCGTCCTGCGCTATCATGATCACCTGTTACGAGCTGGGCAAGGAGCACTTGAACATCGAGTAGCTAAATGGAAATGTATTGAGCTATGGTAACAACGTGTCCACCGCTGTCCCGAATGTCCCTTGTTTGATACTATTTGCGGTGGTGCACATCACTCATCGGCCGGCCCACGGAGCTGCCTGGCCCGGCGGATCTGCTCGTGTCTCTGCTGCGGTTGTGCGTCGGCGGCATTGACGTCGCCAGTGGAATTCGATCACCACTGGGCAGTTGTTGACTTGCCTTCCACGACGCTGCGTTGAAGAGAGATGTTGTCGCACGTGTCGCGCATGGGGCTCAGCCACAGCGCGCGTCTGAGCGCCAATGCCGTCGGCATGACTGTACGTGGTGGTGAGACGGCTGAGCTGTCTAGCTGGTTGTCAACTAACGTCTCGATGGATGCAACAGTCGCGCTTCCAGACGCTGGCGCGTCCAGTTGGAGCGCCGTCGCAGTCGTCCGCGTTCACCGGCAACTTGCTGCGTAGCGCCTTCGCCAAGAGCGGCAAGGCCGTGAAGCAGCCGATCGTGTACTCCACCAAGAACCGAGTATGTTGCGCTTGCACTGCAACTGGCTGCTGTAGACGAATGAGATATTGACAAGCGCGTGCTTGTAGAACTTTGCTGCGTCGGTGGCGACGATTGAAAATGCTGCCGCGAACCGCCCAGTTGCGTACTGGCTGTTCGGCTGCGCTGGTCTGGTTGGTACGATGATCGCCGTGGGTGGCGCGACGCGCCTCACGCGCTCAGGCTTGTCCATGGTCGAGTGGAAGCCGCACGGCGGTCTGCCACCGATGAACGAGGCCGAGTGGTTGGCGGAGTTTGAGAAGTACAAGCAGTTCCCAGAATACCAGCAGCGCAAGGGCATGGTAAGTCACACCGCGTATTGGCGAGACGATGGTGCGATGCTCATGCTGTGTTTGCATCTCAGACGCTGTCCGAGTTCAAGGGTATTTTTGCGTGGGAGTACGGACACCGCATGCTCGGCCGTACGGTTGGTCTCGCCTACGTCCTTCCTCTGACCTACTTCGCGCTGCGCAAGCGCCTGCCGAAGGAACTGCACACCCGATTCGGAGTTCTCCTCGGTCTCGGTGCCACACAGGGTGGCATTGGCTGGTGGATGGTGCGAAGTGGTCTTGAGGAGCACGGCAAGGAGCAGCTCGAGAAGCGAAACGAAGTCCGCGTCAGCCCATACCGACTGGCGACCCACGTGAGTTCGAACTTGGGTTTGGTATTGCTGCTTCGGAGCCTCACTGACTGCTCTATTTTTCACGCAGCTCGGTTTCGCTTTCACGACGCTCGGCATGCTTCTGTGGACCAGCTTCTCCATTATGAACCCTCCGTCGCGTGCTGCCTTGGTTCGCGAAACGCTGACTGCGGACGTGCTCAAGGAGACCGGACGCATCCGCAAGTACATTGCCCACGTCTCGACTGTGCTCGGCTACACGATCCTCTCTGGCGCCTTCGTGGCCGGCACTGACGCCGGCTTTGCCTACAACACGTTCCCGAAGATGGGCGACGACTGGATTCCGGACGGACTCTTCGAGATGGAGGTATGTTCTTCTTGCTTTTTTTACTTCTCCCTCACATTGACTGACGTTTGTGCTTGTCGCTCCTTCCAGCCTGTGTACCGCAACTTCTTCGAGAACGTGCCGCTCGTGCAGCTCGACCACCGCGTGCTGGCCATGACCACCATCACGGGCTACACTGGCTGCTACGCTCTCGCGCGCCGCTCGCACGTGTGGAACCAGCTCCCACCACAGACGCGCACGGCGCTCAACCTGACGTTGGCGGCTGTGAGCGGCCAGGTCGCGCTGGGTATCACCACGCTGCTCAACTACGTGCCCATTCCTCTGGCCATCGCGCACCAGAGCGGCGCCATGGTGCTGCTCACGTCCACGCTGTGGACCATGCACAACATGAACTTCGCGCGTCCCGCCGCGAAGGCGGTGGCCCAGGTCGCGGCCAAGATGGCTTGATCCAACAGCGTGCGAAAGGACACACAAAGAGCTACGTTACGTTATAATTGGCTGAAATAGATTCTCATTCGGCGATCTGATTGGCTGTTAGTTTGATTATCTTTTGGTGTCGCGGGTGCGGCATTTCACTTCGTCATTTCTGCGCAAACCAACACAGAATCCGCATGACGAAGGACGGCGCCGCCGCCGACAACGACCAACTGGTGCGTGCGCTGCAGTACGCGGCGCTGCATGAAGTACGGCAATCGACACTGACTGTGGGCTGGATGCCGCCGTGTTTGTAGGTCTGGTTTGCGCTCTATGGCGCGCTCTACGTGTCGTTCTACTTCTTCACCAGTCCGTTCGTGGGCAACCCCGAGCTGCTGACGACATGGACGCCGTACGTGTACATCTCCATGGGGCTTTACGGATGGCTTTTTGCTGCTGCAGCACTGCATACGCCCGTCCATCAGCTAGGACTGATGGAATCGACCATCAAGCAGCCGGTAGGTGCAATCACTGCATCTGCAGTGGTGTCCTTGACTGACCAGGACCGTTATTGCTGTCAGATCTCGTTGCTGTTCCCTTTCTTCGCCGTAAGCTTAGTCATTCTCATTCTTCTGGAATTGCTGATGGTGTTGCTGCTCCCTCGTGCAACCTTCTGCCTCGGAATGGGCTGGAGATCCAGTAACGTGACGTACGTATCACGGCTGGATGTTCGCTTCCACACACGAGTATGCACTCACTCATCGATATCCATGTTTGCTTAGGCTGCTGCGATCGTTCGCAAATGTTCTGCGCAATAGCGCTGCTATCAGTGTCGCCTGTGTTGCTCTCATCCTGCACTGTGATACGACGGAGAATGTAAGCGGTTTCCACGGCAGCATGGGCGTGTCACTAGATCGCTCACCCTTTTTTTGCTGTCTCAGAGTGACGGAGACCCGTTCACCTACAACCAACACGCCTGTGAGAAGCTGTTCACGCTATCGGGTGCCCTCTTCGTTCCAGCCAGGTGAGCGCTTGCACCCGAACATCAAACGTGGTCAATCTAATAATCTAATGGTCCTCGCGTTTGCCACTTCATCCTGCAGCTACCGTGGAGCAGTCGTCACGTGGATGGTGGGCATGGCGCTGGCCATCACAAATTTTGTGCTCGAGCGAATCAGCGGCATCCAGATGATTTCGTTCCACTGGCTTTCGGAACGGAGCGACGGTGAGGACTCGGACAACGAGGAGTATGCCCACGAGAAGCTTCCAGCCGAGCATCGACTCCCCATGGTCCCATGGTATTCGATGTTCCTCTTTGACACGGCGTTCCAGCTGCTCATCTCGCTGAAGGTCTTTCTCGGACGCTTCGACCATCGTTCGCTCCAGCGTGCGCTCTACCCTCGTGATGAAGATTACATTTTCGACCACTTGACTGCGAAAGACGATTTGTGGCTCGATTTTATGGCCGACTGCGGCGACGGCTTCAACAGCAGCTACCACATCGCAAGACTGCTCGCCCAACCCGAGCTGAGCGTAGATTGCCCCGTGCATCTCTTGGATCCACAGCAACACGAGTCAAGTCCAACCAAGAAGACCCGCAGAGGACGCAAAGCACCAACGGTACAGAAGAAGTTTCCGCGCGGTGATGCACTGGTGATTGGAGGCGATCTCGCTTACCCACACCCCGATCCAGAGAGCTACGAGAAGCGACTCTGGCGATGCTTCGAGTACGCGATGAAGCCGCCCGCCAGCTACGATCCTCGCGCGATTTCGACTGGCAAGCCCCACCTCCCCGCTGGTGTGAAGTCACTTGGAGATTATGACGGTCCGACTGCCTTCGCGATTCCAGGCAACCACGACTGGTTCGATGGCCTCAACACATTCACGCGCTTTGTGTCGCATCGAGACTGGCTTGGTGGTTGGCTGCTCCCGCAGAAGACCAGCCATTTCTGCTTGAAGCTCCCGCACAATTGGTGGATCTTCGGCCTCGATTTGGCGCTCGAAAACGATATCAACACCGAGCAGTTTGAGTTGTTTCAGCGCATCGCGACGGAGCGCATGGGACCTGACGACCGCGTGATTATCGTGACTCACGAGCCTCGCTGGATCCTCGATTCGTACGAAGAAACGGAGAAGACGGAGGAAAAGCTGTCGTATCTGGTTGAGCACGTGCTCAAGGGGCGAGTCGTGCTGCGGTTGGCGGGCGATATCCACAACTACACTCGGCATTCGCTGCCTGGCCTGAAGCGGATGGGTCCAGCAGAACAACGTTCGCGACCATCAGTGAGGCAACCCAATCCTCCGCCTGAAGCTGGTGCGAAGGCGAGATCGCCTGTTCCGATGCGTCGTCGGCCGTCGTTATCGTCGCTTCTATCGCAACGAGCACTCTCGCCTACGAGAAAGCACTTCCCACACATGTACAACGATGAAAGCGAGGCAGTCAAGACCTCAGCGCACGCCACGATGGATGACGGAGTCCTGTTGCGACGCCCAGGCATGCTCCAGCGCCGCAAGTCGATGGTGGAGATGGCGAAGGCGAAGGTCGCCTCAGCTGCTCACCACCTCGTTGTTGCTGGTGGAGGCGGTGCGTTCCTGCACCCCACCCACGCACCGCTCATGAAGAAGCTCCGATACAAGGAGGTTGCGTACAAGCAGAAGACTTGTTACCCTCCAGTCCACGTGAGCAGGTACGAAAGCCATGGATCATGAGCACCAACTCTATCGATCTCTAACGCTGTGTTATTGTGTGTGATACTGCGCAGACGCTACGCGTTGCTGAACGTGTTCGGCTTTCGACGCATCAACTGGCGCTTCGACGTCGTCGGTGGTCTTGGGGTGCGTCATCCACCCCTTTCTCCATCTTGGTGGTCTGCCAAGAGACTCATCTGACTGACTCTGTGTGTGTGCGATAGTACTTCTTGCTGGTCGTATCCATGTTTCCGCGGTGCTCCGTCAAAGAGATCTACTCGAGCGACACGTGGGCTGAACTCGCGACCATGTTTGTGGTGCACATCCAGGACGTGCTGCTCGAGATGCTCACCACTTCGTACGTATCCATCACCACGAGTGTGATCATGCTCTTGGTGGTGATCGCCTTCAGCGACTGCACGACGACGTGGAAGAAGTGCGTCACGGGCGTGGTGGTCACGTTGTCGCACTGCATCGCCGCCTCCAGCATCCTGCTCGTGTTCGAGTGCATCTTCGCGGTCTCGATCGAGCGCGGCGCTCTGGGCCACGAAGGCGACCACTCGCTCTACCGCTACTTCAGTTCGTCGCTGCCGGACGCGCCTCGCCTGGAGGCGCTGGACGTGCTGCACGTGGGCCAGTTGTTCGGCCGCTTTATGCAGTTCTGCATGACGATCTTCGATGGTATGTAGGTTCTCGGTGGGGATCCTGCTTAGAAACTAGTGCTGACTCCTACCTGTCTGTCTGTCTCATCCAGTGCCGGAGATGGTCGCGATCCACCGCATCAAGGTATGGTGTTGTTGAGAGTCGCACGCCGCCTTGCCACACTTTGACTGACTGGCTTTCTCGTGGACAGATCTGTTCGAGCAGCGACGGCCTGGCCGCGCTAACGCGGGCGGAGCAGTGGCAGTACTACTCGAGCCTGCTGCCGTACTTCTTTGTGCTGGCCACGCCCGTCGTGGGCGTGGTGTTCGGCGCCTACCTCTACGTGGCGCTCAACGTCTTCGGGCGCCACTACAACGAGGCCTTTTCGGCGCTGCGCATCGCCAGCTACAAGAACTTCGTGCGGCTCCACTTCAAACCCAATGGAGACCTGGAGCTCTTCGCGTTCGGCGTGGATAAGATGCCCAGCAAGTGGACCCGGTGCGTACACTAGTGAAGTGTAGCTCCCCATTCTCTGTGCAGTGAGCCGATCCCAGGCGGATCTGCGGCAGTGTAGCCATACTGACAGCGCTGCCCACTGTAGGGATCCGAACTGGAGTGGCGGCTCCCATGTGAAGCAGGAGAACCAGTTGCCAGCGCACAAGTGGACCAAGCCCAGCTACTGGCAGCCCAAGGTGACAAAAGTGGGTAACATCTTCCGCATCGACTTCGAGAACCCGGAGCTGGACACGCACTTCAACACCAGCGACCGCTCGAACGTGCACCTCATCGACCGTGTTTTGATCGCCGGCGCGAGAACCACTGCGTCTTCCGTCAACCAGACCGAGCCGGAAGTCAGCGTGAGGCAGACTCACCAGTAGAAGCGCGGCCACAAGCCGGAGTCACCGGCTGGCAATGGCCCCATCAAAACGCCCTTGGTGCGGGAGCCAGGTGGCGAAATCCACCAGGAGGCGTGGCCGCACGCAGATGGCCAGGCAGTGCCCCGTACTTTGGGAATACATCACGGTACATGCGCCTCCAATACGATGGGTCTCTGTGTATGCTAGGACAGCCTCTGCCTCGACTGACTCCTCTGTGTATGGAGCTGTCATTCTGCAACTCGTGACTCCATCGCCACGTCCCCATACTCGTGACTCTCTCTCTCTCCATCCACGACTACAGCCAACAGGCAGACCAGAATGAACCGCGCACTGCAACTCGTGGCTCTGCTGTTGGCGCTGCTCGCGCTGTCGATGCATGGCGTGGCCGACGCGGCCTGCAAGGTCAAGGCCGACGACGCCACGGGCAAGGACGCCGACTCAGGCTCAGTGGCCAACGGCAACAAGATCCAGGACGCGCCCACCAAGCGCCTGACCAACAAGATCGCCTTCGACGTGGTCGACGACGAGGTCAAGCGCAAGCGCCTGGCCAACAAGATCGCGTTTGACGTGCCCGTGAACACCACGGCGAGCTCGGACGAGGACGACTCAGCTTAGACGCCGCGTTCTCTCGTTCTCGCGTTCTCGCGATTGCACGCGCGCGCAACACCCCAGCCGTTGACCGAATGGAAAGGTCGCTGTGTGTGTGGGAGTGCGCGCGTTTTAGATGCCAAGCACGCTTCGCTTTTGACTGCTTTTTGTCTGTGTGGGCTCCAACCGTAATCTAGTGGATGTCTATTTGTGAGCAATACATTCTTCGTTCTCCCACACGCTACAGCACTCGCCCCACTCGCGAATGCAACTACTACTTTTAATACTACGTCGTATTGTACGCTTGGTCCTGCTTGCTCACCGCTGCTGCTGCTGTGCGCCGTGGTCGCGTCGGATCGACTGCTGCAGCTTGCGGATCTCTTCCTTCAAGTCGGACTCGGAGCAGCCCCGCAACGACAGACTCGAACACTCGTCAAACGTCCCGTCGTGCAGGAGCTGCTGGTGACGCGCCTCCAGGATCTGCTCCAGTTGCATGAGCGCCTCGTACGAACGCGACCGCACTATGGATCGAGGTGATGGCGGCTCGGATCGCCCCGCACGCATGGGAAGCGCGTCCCGCGTCGCTGTGTCCGAGCTGTCTGCGTTGTCGTGTGTGTTCTTGGCTTTGCTGCGAGGCTTGGTCTACGCAAGCAAACACAGCCGTGAGTATCACCGCCAAGTGAGCAACTCCAACGCGACTTGCTCTACCTCTGACTCGCGAGCAGGCTCACGTCGACGTGTCTGCACCACGGCCTCGGTGGTATCCTGGGTCGCACTTTCTCGCTGCAGCTCTTGCCACCGCTAGTTCAAATACAATCTATGAGTCAGCCTCTAGACCACGCAGCATAACATTGTCTTAAGCATTTCAACCCACAGCTTCAAGTGCAGTGATCAGCATGTCCACCGTCTCGATCGGCATGAGCCGCACGTCTCCGTAGCTGCCGAGGAGCAGCAGCCTATGGGAGCAATCGCTCTCGGCATCTTCATGTCCAGCGTTGGTCTGTGACGTGCGCATACATCAGTATCAGTAGCTCTACTATTGAAATGGACCATGCTGACAGCTGAGCTGCATGCTCACTTGAGTCGAGCGTGTGGATTGGCTTCGCACTTTGCTCGGTCGTTGGTGCTTGGGACTGGCACCACCATTGCTGCTGCTGGTCGCACTGCCTGGAGCTCTATACGGACGCGGACTCGCACCTGCAGATGATGGGAATGCTGAATGGGATCGCATGTACGATTGCAGATTGCCTGGGCGGCTGCGCGCGCGGATGTACGTGGGCGAAGACCATTCAAGTTGGTCGGTTGACGGCGCTGGGGAGAGTTGTGGTTCAGATCTGAGCAAACACGCGTTGTTAGTGTCACCACGTCTCTAGTATCAGACGCTCGGCGACTGTGAGACCACTGTCACGAGGGTGCAGTTACCTGAGCGTGGCGCTGGCCGCGGTGCTGCCGTCGCGCTTGCTCGGCGGGCCCATGGCGTCAATAGTAATACTGCACGGAGTTAGTCTCGGTATCACCAACGGCAACAAATCATAGCGGCCTGTCACAACGCATAAAGTGCAGACGCTTCGCATGTATTCTGACAGGTCCAGTACAGTCAGGCGAGCGAGTGACATGGCTACATTCGACGAGAAAAGCTGCATTCAAAGATCCATGAGCCCCGAGAGAGCGTCAGACGCACTGGCGGTAGTCGCGGCTTCTGCTTCTGTTGCGTCTGCTGCTTCTGTGACGGCGGCGGATGAGGAGCCTTCTGCAGCACTGCCGTCATCTCCATCTTCCGAGACACTGGCGCTGCTGCTGCGCATGTACGTCATCTCGCCGAGAAGCGCGCGGTGCAGACACGCGTGCAGCTGCACCAGCGCGTCGGGCGAGTCCACGGAGAACCACGACGCGTCTACTCCATCTGCGTCTGCGATGGCATTTGTATCACGCTCGTTGCGTAGAAAAACATGCACGACGTGCTGGAGTTGTGGCCAGAACTGGCCGAATGCTCCTGAGCCATCTCCCTCCGCATACGCCGCCTTCACATCCGCTCTGGACTCGACACTGGACGACTCCAGAGTATCATGCGAAGCAGGGCTTGCGATCAACACCCGCGCTACGTCATCGATCACATGCTTCTGGCGATCTCCGTCGTGGCTGTTGTGAAGTTGTGCGTGCATGGCGACCAGGTTCATCGACGCCGAGTGATCGTGGGCCGGCATTTCCGAACACCCCTCCGACATAGTGCGAAGTGTCGACCACGTGTCTTGCAGCGACCGGATGAAGGGGCGGATACCCAGCGCGACCAAAGCAACGGACGCAAGCTCCGGAGCTTCCGCCATGTACTCGATCCAGAACAAACGCGGAAGCGAGGCCATCATCTGCCACGAGCCTTCGTCGTCGAATGGTCGCTCCTTGCCGAGAAACTTGACCAAATGCTCCAGTAAATGCGACTGCTTCACACGTGGATCCAACTTGAGCGCCGTCGCAGCCACCATAGCACGGACTTTGCGCTTCCCCAACGCGCTCAACCCGACACCTCTGCACCGAGGATCCAACAGCAGACAGACAAGACCAAGTGGCTCTGCGTGGTTCTTCATGTGGAAGACGACTGCTTGTTCGACTGCCTGCTTCTCGGTCTCGGACAAAGAGGATGAATTCGCTGCGGTAGCCGATACGAGCAGCCAGCTCGCCAGCACTAACGACGAGTTCAAGTGGCCGTATTCGCTCAGTGCAAACAGGAACGCAAACGGTCGAAGGAGCGCTCGTGCCATCGTGGCATCCGTCCAAAACTGATCTTGCTGGATCTCTTGAGCGAGTTCATCGGATAGCTGAGTTGATAGCTCTTGAATCAAGTGCCGATGATGCAGCACTTGGTCCAGCACAGCGACCAGCGAGCATGGGCCGTCAACGTGAATGCTGAAGCTTCTGAAGTCGATCGAGGTCTGCGATTCGCTTCGAAACTGGACCAGGTGTGATGCAGCGGCGTCGCTCACACGAACGCAAGCATCAATCGCTCGTCGGACAGCCGGGACGCTCTCCATCACAACAGCGAGCAGTGAGAGCGAAGCCTGCATGATACATCCAGTGGCAAAGACTGGTGTCTCGGAATGGCTTGGTGATATCTGACCAGCAGCGCTAACAGCACTGGATGCCTCTCCGAAAATATCGGTGCAGATGAGGAGCGGGTTCTGCGGCTTTCGCGGCAAAAGCCCGAAACGCTCGCGGATGAGGTCACTCAGATCATCGCTACGGTGAGTGGCGACGCTGTCAAGCACGACCTGGCGATGCTCTTGGTCTGCCGCAAACCATTCGAGGCACGTGCCACCTTGGCGCGATGTTGCAGTGAGTTGGACCGTCAGAATCGTCGCCGCCCGCAGAAAAACATTCGCTTCTGCTTTGACTAGTGCTTCCAGTCGCGGCAGCACGTACGACAATGCGTCTTCTTGGCTGAGTGGCTTTGCATGAAGCAGCTCCAGTGCTCGGCCGAAGTGCTGGTTGTCAAGCAGCGCAAGCGAGCCATTAGTGGACGCCAATGCGAGAACGATCTCGTCGTGGACCAGGGCCAGCGTCTTGGAATCAAAACTGTTTCCAGCATGTAATCCATCTGTGCTTCCTGAGCCTCTATACAAGCAAAAACATTTGCGTCAGTACTGACAGAAAGGCAAGCCAATAGCGCTATTAGAGGGCATGTGCTCACCTTGGTGGCGCTGGTCGCTGCTGCGCGTCCGCGTCGTCGATGGAAGACGCTGCGAGTGGGAACTGCAGCGCGTGGTTGAGATTGAACGACAGCGACGGCGACGGTGAACTGGTCATGGTCGCTTGTGGCGTGCTGGCCATGGCCATGGTCGTGACGTCGATGGGCTGCAGCGGCGTATGCTCCGACACGCCGACCGTCGCAGACGCCTCGTCCTCATCATCGCCAGTCTGGTTCGCGCCCGCCTCCCCGCTGCGGCGCCGCGCGGGCACCGTGAGCGTCTGGTACTCGCGGCATATGCGCTTGTGGTGCTCGTCGGCGTTGGGGCAGTGCTTGACGATGTGGCGCACCATGCGGATCGGGTTCGCGACGATGTCGTGCTGGCAGAAGCGGCACAGCACGCGGCGCTTGCCAGACTCGGTGTTCTCCACGAAGCACGTCCACACCACCGAGCGGCGGCGGCCAGCACGAGGCATGCTTCACGTATCTAATAGAAGTAGTGCATGGCAGCCAGTGAGCCGTTGAAGTTGGCGGCATCCAACTCTCATCAGCAGCTGCAGTGTCAGCGTACCTCTTCGTTTGTCGCCCTGCCACAAATGCGGAAAATGCACCACACCACACATGAGAAGCCCGGATTTGAAACATCGGTATCAGATTCAGATATGCATCAGAGCTCGAGAATCTGATCTGGGGACGTGAAAGGTCGTGGCGCGGCAGCAATCTCTCTCCATGGACGTCCCGTCGGCCAGTCGACTGCTGCACTGTGCACGTGGCTAAGCGACTGGAGAGACCGCCATGAGCAGCGCTATTCCCGTGCTCAACCGCGTGGAGCAGCAGCGCCGCTACGGCATCGACTGCGGCGACGCGATCCGCTTCGAAGCAGGCACGTGGCTGCCTGGCGGCGAGCACGTGAAGAAGATCACGGTCAAGAACGTATCCACGCGCACGATCAAGTTCAAGTATGAGCTGCCCACGACCAAGTACTTCAGCATGGACTTCCCCACGCTCATCACGCTCAGTCCAGGCATGCAGACGGTGCTGGACGTCGCGTTTCGCCCTCTCAAGGTCGAAGAGTACGACGACTTTGTCAAGTTCCACGTGCAGATCATCGAAGGCGGCGTCACTGCCTCCAGCGGCCGCTTTCGCCTGCCTGTGATCGCGCGCATTGCACGCATTGCAGTGGAGATCCCTCGCGGACTGGACTTTGGCTTCTGCCCGACGGCGGAGACCACGGAGCTCCGGTTTGTGCTCCGCAACACAGGCCAGATTGATGCAGTGTTCGACTGGTCGATCCCAGGAGCCGGAGAGCACGGTCGGCCGTTTGCGATTGAACCTGGCTCTGGGCGTGTAGCTGTCGGTGGCAGCGTGGAGCTCGTGGCTTCGTTCTCTCCTACCATTGCGTCTGTGTACGTCACGACCACTGTGTGCACAGTGCGGGTACGTCCTACCGCATCAGGTGTCCTTGGATTGGAGGGAGTTCCTCAACTCACAGTGTCATTCTCTTTGTGTGTCAGCCTGTCTCTGGTGACAACCAGTCGATCACGATGCCGACTGTGTTCAGTGAAGAGACCATGAAGCTCAGCGGCATCAGCAAGTTCACGCACATCGCAGCGTCCGAAACCCAGCTCAACTTCGGCGAGATTCTAGTCGGCGCTGCCAACTCCAGCCGCGAACCGACCGAAAAGGAATTTGTACTGCGAAACCGATCGCTCGTGCGCGCCAGTTTCCGCGTCCTACGCGTTGAAAACGACTGCGATCCCGTGTTTACCTTCACGCCCACCACTGGTGTGGTGCCACCCGAGTCCAGCGTGACCATACGAGTCAAGTACACGCCCACGAGTGCAGGCAACTTCACGTGCGATCACTTCGACATCGTCACGCCCGGTGGTAATCGTGAGCGAGTGACGTGCAAGGGCCGGGCGATCGGGCCGACCGTGAGTCTATGGAAGAAGAACCTCGAGTCCAACTTCGTCCGCACGCGGTCGCTGAACTTTGGGGACGTGAGCGTGGGCAAGACGACGTCCCGCGTGCTCACGCTACGCAACGAGTCGCTGATCGACGTTTTCTTCCACTTCGACTGCCAGCAAAAGGGCATCTTCGAGTTTGACAAAGTCACGGGCAAAGTGCCACCGCAACTGGATCTGAACGTCACGGTCACGTTCACGCCCACACGCCCAGGCAACTTCTACCGCCGCTTCTTCCTGCTGCTGCAGCACCAGAGCGTACTGTTTGTGGACATTCTGGGCACTGCGTACGATGACAAAGTGCGACCGTCTCCCTTCCAACAAGCCCACGTGGACGCCTACCACCTACGTGTGGCGTCGGGGCTCGGCCTGCTCAGCCCCGACCAGTTGGAGACCTACTGGACCGAACAAGGCGACGCTCTATTTCGAAAAGGAGCTCTCCAGCGCAGTGGAAGTGGAGATTCCCAGGACGCTGAATCACTGCCAGCGCGGACTCAGCTGCTCACTCGCAGTGGAGAAGCCTCCCTCGCGAACATGGACGCTTGCCACGAGTTCTTTGTGAGTGTCGAGGAGCGAGGCAACGCGATTGTCGTGCACTGCGCGTTTTTGGACTTCGGCAATTGCAGTATCGTGCAGTATCCCTCCAAGAAAGTGCTCCATGTGACCAACAACACGCATGGCAAAGTGACGTGCGCGTGGCGCGTGGCGTCCATGGCCGACTCCAACGCCTTCCAAGTCTTTCCTGAGTCGCTGGATATCAGCGCCGGCGCGACGGCTGAGTTTCGTGTGGCTTTCCAGCCCTCCGTGGAGAACGCGTACTACTTCGCGGAGTTGGAAGGCTACGCGTCATTCAAGTCAAACCGAACTTTTCGTCTCGTGAACGTGGAGACCTTCACACCACCGTGGGCGTTTGTAACCAAAGTATGTGGGAACACATTCGCGTCGCCCACCGAGCAGTTCCTACCCAAGATCAGTTTCCGGCTAGTGCGTGAGCGCAAGGTTGTGTTCCCGCCGTGCTACCTGGGCGACACTGTCTTCCAAACCATCCTCATGGAGAACGCCAGTGACACGCCGGCGCTGTTTTCGTTTGTTGAGGACCCATCGCAGACGTTCCAGTGCAAGCCGCACAGTGGCTACGTTGCTGCGAAGAGCTTCCATCTCGTGCAGATCCGGTTTGCTCCCCGTAAGGCGGGGAGCTACATCTACGCGCTGAATTGTATCGTGAACAACGCCATTTCGATGCCTGAGACTCTCGAACTAGCAGGTATCTGTGCCCTTCCAGCGCTCGCGTTCCTCGACGATGAAGCCGGTAGCAGCGTCAGTGACTCCACAACCAAAGACGCGCGCATGTTCATCAAGCCCACGGCGATAGGACTGATGTCGGAGCGTTCCATCGTGGTCTCCAACGCGTCGCGGGTGCCGCTGGTGTTTCGCTGGGATATTCCACGCAAACTACAAGACGTTTTCGATGTGTCCCCCAAGCTTGGTCGCCTGAATGGCCGCGAGTCGGCCATGATCACCTGCCGCTTCACACCCCAGGAGATGCGCGCGTACGCTAGTCGCTTTGTCGTCTCTGTCAAGTCTATCAGCGTCGCCTGGAGCCAGCTCCTCGCGAACGGTAACCAGCAGCCCATCAAAGTTCCCGTGCTGCAAGAAGCCGCGGTGCGAGTGCAGACGAAGGGCACAGCCGGAGCCGTCACATTCGAGCCTGAAGCTACCCAGTTTGAGACCATTTTGGTCAACACAAGCGCCAAGAAGACCATCTACATCGTCAACTCGGCCGACTGTGACCTCCAGTTCACACTCACCCAAACACTGAACGTGCTTGAAGACCGACGTACTCAGGTCGAGAACAACTCCGCCGTTGCGCCGGCCGCCCTCGCGTTCTCCGAGACCCAGGGCGGAATCCCGGCTCGGTCGCGTCGGCAAATCGTCGTCACCTTCCTTCCGCGTGTGGCTGGAGCCTTTGCGTTTGACGTGAGCTGCCATACCTCGGCCCAGACCGATTCGAGGAGTCACAGCAAGTGGCACGAGCCCCACGTGCAGAGCTGCCGCATCCACGCGGAGGCTTCGTTCCCAACGGTTGTGATCGAAGACATTCGTGTCCTCAATCTCCCGACGACACTCGCATGGCAGCAGTTTCTGTGCCACGAAATCAACGAATATATGTCATCGCCGCCCCAGTCAGCGTCGACTTCTGACGACAGCGTAGCGAACGCACGACCCGAGAACCATGAGCAACAGCAGGAAGACGATGAGGCTTCTGACTTCAAGCACGTTGCCGTGGCGTTCTCGCCTGGCCCACTAGGTGCTGCGTCGCAGCAAGTGTTTTTCAAACTACGGAATCCGGGCAGTCTCGTTGTCGATTTTGCACTCCGGTATCCAAAAGAAGGCAACGTGGAGATCGAGCACTGGGCAGAAACCGGTGCACCATCCAGCGACGAGCTCCGTACGAACGCGATCATCGACAGCAAGGTCTTCCAGATCTCCCCACGTCGAGCCACGTTGCTTCCACAACAGAGTATCACGCTGGCGATGAGCTATGCGTTCACTTCCGATTCCTACGGCGGCATCCACGATCTGCCTATCTTGCTCCAGGTCGATAAGGGCAAGCGACTCGTCCTGGAGCTTCAAGGACGCACGCTACCACGAAATGAGCCGAAGCTATTTCTCTCGAGGCGTGTGTTCACGCTTTCGCCAGTGATGATTGGCGAATACCGACGGCCGTTCTCCGGATCTGCCGACGATGGGGACAATGGGGGAAAGCGGCCGCCACTGCAGCAGCTCGAGGTGTTCAACCGTGGAGACACTGCGTTTCGCCTCGATGTTAGCAGCAATGCGTTCGCGAAGATCAACCAGCAAGAGTATGGCAGTCAGAGCAGCGGCGGATCCTTCCACTACCCGGTGCTGCGCTGTGTCACATCCTCTGAGATTGTGGCTGCGAACAGCTCCGTCTTCGTGGAGCTTGAATTCGCTCCTATCGAGGCCAAGACGGTCGAAGCTAACCTCATTCTTAAGGCGCATGGGCTCATGGGGCGAGTGTACAAGGAAGTGGCCATGGTGACAGTCCTCGCCACGGGTTTTCATCCTCTCCATACCTCACTCGCACAGCTGAGGGGAGAGCTGGCGCTTGTAGCAGGCGTTGGAGAGCCTCCATCGAGCCAGCGACTGGTCGTGCCAGGCCAAAGCGTTCGTCTCGTCAGTGATCGCATCGGCTTCGACCATGTTCCGATGTACGCTCAAAAGACGGAGCTGGTTGTGTTGGTGAACCGCCCCACAGCGACGTCTTCCGTGAAGTTTGAGTGGGACTCCTCCCATCCGCTAGTGAGTAGTGGAACAGTGAGCTTTTCACCGCCACGCGGCGAGTTGCTACCAGGTCAGGAGTTGCTGGTGCGGGTGACTTTAACAACCACTCGCGCAGCCATCGTGGTGGATCATGACATTGCGTGTAAGATCACACAGGCAGAAGAGGAGCCGCAAGGGAGCGAACGATCCACCACCGTATCACATACGAAGATGAACTCCCCAACGAAACGCGAAGGCCACGGCAGCAACGCCAAGTCTAAGACGCAGGCCAAAGCGAGGCCATCGGTCATCACCAGATCAACAGCCACGCAAGAGGCGGCTGTGGAACGAAGTCTCTCGTATGGAGGTGCAGGTGCAATGAGTCCGACAAGTCGCAAAGGCGGAGGGCCGTCCGCCTCACTAGACACCATCGCGACGGCGTATCCGGTGTTCGTTCACATCCACGCTCACGTGCTGCCGCGGGAGATCTTTGAGCGATTCTACCCTCGCGAAGCTCTGCTTCAGCTACCACTTCCTGTTGTACCTGCGTCCACACCGACGCCGACACTCGCTGCTTCTTCATCTGGTTCACTGAAGCCAGCGTCATCACAATCGTCTCTGTCGAAACCACGACTCACAACACCGGAGGAGATCGCAGCATGCCAAGAGCTCGTCGTGGACGTGATGGAGACGCTGTTCAACGACGTGCTGGCCTCCGACGCCGTGCAACGCGCCGTCGATGATCAGCTGCAACTTCAGTCGAACAACAAAGAGAACGAGCCGATCGTGTACCGCCGCGCACGCCAGAGCGAGGACTGCGTGGCGATCGTGACGACCGTGATGGAGAATACGATGTTCAACATCCTACAGGAGCTGTTTAACGGGGATATCGAGGAGGAGCTGTCGTGTGTGCCGCGTAAGGCTGTGTTCCCCAAAGCGCCGTCGCCTCGCAAGGCTGCCAGGGCAACAATTGCATCTGCGCACTGAGATGATCGCACTTGCCTCGGTTGAGTTGATGTGCGGACACGGTAGTAGTGATAGTAGGAGATCGAATTGATGTATATACTCTACGCACTGCAAGACTCGCTCTGAACTCACTGCTGCGCCGCCTGCGCCGCCTTCTCCTTCTTCTCGCGCTCCAGATCCTTAGCGAAGGTCTCCGCCACAATGATTGGGAAGGTCATGGCCGCCTCCGAGTACACCTTCACCGGCTTGCAGACATCGAGACGCAGCTTACCCCACGAAATGGCTTCGTCAGGGCGAGCGCCGGCATCACTGCCGTCAAACTCCTGGCCCGTGTTTACGAACACGGCGTAGTCCAGGCCGTTGCGCATGAGGTTGGCGTTCAGGATGTGGTGCTTGACGACACCACCACCCAGAATGATGGAACCGGTCTTCGGCGCGCGGACAGCGATGTCGTTGATGCGGCGGATGTCACTCACGAGGTCCAGGATCAGACCGTCCTCCTTGTAGGTGTGGAAGTAGATCATGTCACCGATGGATCCGTCGGTCAGAGCAGGCGAGAAGACGGGGATGTCGTTCTTGTAGCACCAGTAGTACACCGAGTCCTCGTTGTTGATCTCTTTACCCAGCCGCGCGATCATCTTGGACGGCGACCACACCGTGCCTTCGGTCTTCTGTTCGTGGAGCATGGCGTCCAGAATCGGGTTGAACCAGTCCTCGAACTTGCAGTAGTTGTCGTTTGGCACGAGCATGTTGCCGATGCGGTTGAGGCCGCGACGGCGCAGCTCCGAGCCCTTGAGCGAGAAGTCGCCCATGTACGTATTAGCAAGGCACTTGATGAAGTCCTCCTCCACGCCGCCGGCCGTCGTGACGATCGCGTCGATCATCTTGTGCTGCGCCAGGAAGCGCAGCGTCTCACGGAGACCACTGGAGATCAGGTTGCTCGTGTAGCCCAAAAAGATCGTGCACTTGACGCTGGCGCGGTACGTTGGGTCCAGGGTCTCCGGATCGTCCTCGCCCTCCGGGATCGGGTCGTCGCTGAGACGCCACTTGCGCATGCGCTTGACCTCGTCGATGGCCAGGCCCAGGTTGGACGCCTGGTAGCCCATGACCTTGTAGGTCTCAAACAGCTTCTCGTAGTTGACGCCTTCGTTGAAGTCGTAGCCGCGCACCACGTCGGCCTTGCCCTCCAGATCCTCCGAGCGCATGAATGTGGTGGCGTGGGCGGTATCCGCCTGTCCGTTCTGCGTGGTGCTGTCCATGTTGGCTGCTGCTGCTGGTGTTGGCGTGTGCACGTAGCTGCTGATCAAGCGAACCGCGAATGTGCGCGAGTGATTTGCTGACGTTTGATGGATTGGCGAGGATGAGGAGCCACTGGATTTGATTGGCGGAAGACACCACTCAAAACACGGTGCCACCGTGACGGTGGTATGGAATGTAGCCTCTCTAAATGCATAGCCGCTATTATAGCCTATAACATCGAGCTGAATAGTATCAGGTGTATTTGTGTGTTATATGGTTTCACTATTGGCTTCGTAGTCTGTATCAGTTATAAATATATATTCTATGAGCTAATTCAAGCTAATATGCGTCGACTCCAAGTTCAGCTGACAAGCTTGTCAGCATAAATCTGAACCATTCCCTCAGAAGGAGGAGGAGGAGAGCAGGCAATCTAAAAATTGTCAACAGAGTTGGGCAAAAACACTTCGAATTATTCCCTCAGCAGGAGGGCAGGCAATATTTAGATTGCTTGCCCTCCTTCTGGGGGGATAGTTCAGATTGTTCAAGCAATGTTTTTTATTGCT
>JAADXI010000363.1:0-24098 GCA_023337615.1 Pythium brachiatum | reverse complement strand
TAGGGAGCGCTCTAGCGAAGCGAAGCGGAGCGGGCGCGGCTTGGCTCCTCGCCGCGATCAGCGGCGACATCGGGAGAATTTACTCTTACCTTCAGTATGCCAGTAGAGACCACTTACCCAAGGTTGATACATGGTTAACTTTGGTGAAACTAAGTTCTTGAGTACTTACCCATGGAAATTTCTCTGGGATGCATGGAGCAAACCGATCGGCGATCACAACGATCACAACCAACCTCCCCGTTCGAAAATAAAAATATTGGCAACGCAATAATTATTGGCACATTCGCGCAGACTGCAGCACAGTACGAGTTTCCGTCTCGCGTGGAGTTGCTCGCGTGACGAACCCTCAATCACTGCGCGTACACGTGGACTGTGCCGTCGGCCAGCGTGAGCTTGCCGTTGCCATTCAGTGCGACGTGGTTGTTCTCCCAGTCGCCAATGAAGCTGTCGCCGTTCGCGAAGAAGCCAATGCCGTGGCCGTGGCGCTTGCCATTGACCCACTGGCCATCGTACAGGTCGCCACTCGCGTACTTGCACACGCCGCGGCCATGCGGACGGCCCTTGATGCACTCGCCCGTGAACTTGCTGCCGTCCGGGAACAGGATCGTCCACTCGCCATCCACCGGCTCATCATTCGTCCACGTGCCTTCCTTCGTGACGCCTGTGCTGGGCTGATGCAGCACGCCAGCACCTTCACGGACGCCCTGGCGCCACTGGCCAGAGTACCGCTCGCCATTCGCACTCGTACACGTCCCTTCGCCGTCCTGCATATCTCGTCGCCAGCTCCCTGAGTACGTGGACCCATCCGACAACATGGCGTCCCCAATGCCATCACGACGGCCATGCTTCCACTCGCCGCTGTACTCTTCCTTTTGCGTTGTGAAGACCTGCTTGCCCATGCCGTGCTTTTTGCCGTCCACGAACTCGCCGTCGTACACGTTTCCTTCCGCGTCAATGTACGTGCCCGTGCCGTTGAATTGGTTCAACCGCCAATTGCCGCTGTAGGTCTCACAGCCGCGGATCACACAGTGGCCGTAGCCTGAGCGGACGTCGTGCTCCCACTTGCCATCGTAGATAAAGTCTTTCATCCCCGAAGTCAGCACGCCGTTGCCGTGGCGGTGGTCGTTCTGCCACTGGCCTTCGTACACGCTGCCCGTCGCTCGCTCAGTGAACACACCGAATCCATGTCGCTGGTGGTTCTTGAACTCGCCTTCATACTGGTCTCCATTGGGTAAAACGAACACATGAGACCCACTCGCTGGTGGCTTGGCAGTAGACTTGGACACACTGCTACTCCATACTGAGGACGACAATTTCCGCGGCGAGGCGGGAGACCCAGACGTTAATGAGATATCCACAAATCGGGACGGTGGGCGCACAGCCTTGACGAACACGCTGTTGTTCCACTCGCCTTCCATGATACTACCGTCCACGTTCACCAACACGCCGAAGCCTTCGCGCAGTCCGTCGATCCACTCGCCAGAGTACGACGATCCAGTAGCGTACTTACAGATCCCTTGTCCCCACGGACGTCCCCTTCGGCACTCGCCTGTGAACTTATCACCATTCTGGTAGGTTAAGAACCACATGCCATCGACCTCTGCATCCTTCCGCCACGTTCCTTCCTTGCTCGTTCCCGACTTGGCCGAGAAGTGTGAGCCCTCGCCATGGCGATAGCCTTTCCACCACTGGCCCTCATACCGATCCCCGTTTGTATACAGCAACAGCCCATTGCCATGGCGCTTGCCGTCCTGGAAACAGCCAGAGTATTGCGTGCCATCCATGTACTGGGCTGTGCCTGTACCGTGATACCGCCCGCCACGCCACTCGCCGACATACTGCTTGAGTCCTCCAAACTCTTCATCTGTTTTTTCACGCCCCGCCGTCAGCTTGCCCATGCCTTCTTTCACACCGTTCTTCCACTCGCCATCGTACACGTCTCCATCCACATTCGAGTACACGCCCATGCCATGGAACCGATTATTCAGCCACTCACCGGCGTAGTTTTCCACATTCTTCAGTGAGCTCTGGCCGCGTCCACTGCGCACATCGTGTCTCCACTCGCCGTCGTAGATATATCCGTTCGACTTGGAACTCAAGATGCCTTTGCCATGGCGCTGATCGTCTCGCCACTCACCTTCGTACTGGTTCTTCGTCATAAACTCAATGTAAATCCCGAACCCGTGGCGCTTGCCGCTCTTGAATTCGCCTTCATACTCGTCCCCATTCGCGTACGTGTACGTGGTGCGTCCGTCTTGCGGAGGTGGCGTGACGGTGATGATTGTGGATCTCCGCCGCTCGAGACGACGAGCGCTCACCCAGTTATCAAAATTGCTGGTCTTTTGCCACGCGTGAATCCACGCTTTCCCATACTCGCCATAGAACCGCGAGTGCACACTCAACACCGGCGCCGCCAAGTCTTCTATTCGAGACAGCAGCGTTGGATTGTACGGGTCGTATCCGTGGTTGCTGTGACTTTGGTCCGCGTCGCTTTCAGCACTGAATAACCCCTTGAAGCCTTCTTCCACAAAGTGTTCGAAGTAGGTCTGGAACTGCGCGAGTATCCAGTCCACGTCGGATTGTGTTGGCTCCGCGACCGGACTTTTCTTCACCGACTTGCGCCGTGAGAGCGTCATACGCACTAGCTTCCCCGACGCCGTTCGAGCAGCTTTACTGAGGCTTCCTGTTGGAGCCATTCGGCTAAAGCTACCTGTGCGTGATGCCGGTGGCGACTCAGTGGCTACTGCAGTTTTAGTAGAACCCAGATTCCGACCGAAGCGATCCGCCAGGCTGTCCGTGAACGCTGCAGTGGAAGTCCCAAAGCCAAACGCGTACTCGCTCTTCAGGGTCGCGTTCGTGACGAGATGCCGGTTGTCTAGATCGACAATCAGATCCAGCTTCGCGTGTGGCTGCTTGGACAGTAGCGGATCGCTCGTGCCGACGAGAAAGCCAGCGGTCGCGTACACGGCATCCGCTTGGTCCGTGGTAAAACACGGCTGCAGCACAAAGTCTTCATTGCACAACGAGAACGGCAAGCCATGCCGTCGTAGTCGATACACAAACGCTTGGATGGTCTTGGACGTGAACTCGGCATTCACAGACAGCGTTCCAGGAAGCAGAGCTAGCAGCGCCAGTGTAGCCGATGAAGCCAAGCCCGGGTTATTCGAGTAACACATCACGCGTCCTTCTAGTAGAAGCACACGCAGGATCGCGATCACGTCCTTGCCCAGCCATTTGACCAGGTTCACAACGGGCAGTCCGACGTGGATCTCCCGATACGGCAGCTCATGGAACGCCACGGAGCTCGTCAGGCGGCTGTAAAATGACGCCACTGTATCGTGATTCGCCAAGACGCCGTCTCCATTGCCTTGGACAAAGAAATCTCGTGCGAGATCTTGCATCTTCTCCTTCAAATAGGCTTGGAATGGCACGTTGGACAGCAACACTAGGAAACACACCTCTTGCTGGACGTAGAATGTGCGTTTACACCGCGGATCCGGAACACCGACACCTGCGAGCGTGAGGAACTTGGTGTGGTCCTTTGGTAAATGGAAGAAGATCCCGTCTTCATCTCGTGCTGTCGCAGCAGCAGTTGTGCCTCCTCCACCAGCAGCTCCCGAGTGGGTCCAGTCCTTGAAGCCCGTAGCGTTTAGCTCGCGATTGTAGATCTCTTCTTCTTCTTCAGCGTCTGCGTCTGCGTCGTCGTCCAGCTCCTCGCCTTCGATGTCAAACTCAATGTCGCCTGTGGTAACAGCACGCAGCGTTGGCGTCGCCTGCGTGGACCGCAGCGACGCGATGAGCAGGCGACCGCAGAGCAGCAAGTCGTCGTGGGCGATGGCGTTGGACAGCTCGTCGCTGCAGCGCAGCCAGTCCACTTCGTCGCGATACAGCGTATCGGTGAGCGAGTAGTGGCTGCAGCCGGGCGTCCAGCGGTGCATGCGCACGACGCCCAGCGCGAACTGCGGCGGCGTCTCCATCGTGCGTCTTCCTCCGCTTCCTCCGTGAGGGATTTTCTCACGCGCTGTGGTTGAACCACACGAGAAGGCACTGTCTCTTCACCTCTATTAGCTGTAAATATGTAAACAACGCAATTGATTGGATGAAATTGATCGGACGCTCTGGATTGAAGAGATCCGATGATCCAGAGAATCCAGCGATGGCTCCAAAGCCAACATCAGTCGGGTCTCCCAACTCTGGACGCTGGATCGCTGGATCTCCGGACTCTGGATCCAGCGTCGGGATGAGACGTCGCCTCTGGATTTTCCCCCATTTTCCTCATGGTCTCAGTGCTTCTTCCAGCTACTACGTAGTATTGCGTGGAGGAAACCACACGTCAACACGATGCGTCAAGTCGAAGACAACGACGGCAACGACATAGGCAGTGGCCTGCGCTGCGTCGTGCAGTGCGACTTCGTGCCGCGCACGCCTCCCACGAGCATCTCCGCTGTCGCGACGGGCAGTGCGTCCGTGGAGCCGCCGTCGCCGAGCCTCTCGCTCTCGGCCTTCAGCGTCGGCACGTCCACGATGATCATGACGCCACCAACAATGTACGAGCCGTACCAATCCCCAGTACAAGATCCCCAAGCCACCCGCTCAGAGCTGCCACGGACTGCAGTCTCCCAGCGGATCCCATTGTCGATCCAGATCCGCAAGTGGCGCGTGCTGTTCGCGACCATCGTGCTCGTGGGACTGCTACTTCTGTGTGTGCGTGCACTCCACTACGGTGTCGTGGTCTCCCACGGCACGCAGAGTGACGACCGCAAGGAGCTATGGAGAAAGGCGGACCGCCTCAACTTTTACTTTGGCAATCTCGCCACGGCGGTAGCCACAGTGTTTGAGATCGCAGCGACATTCGTGGTACCCATCGTGGTGCTCGTGTTGCTCACAGAGACCTCCATGCTCAACGACTCGTTCTACTGGGTCATGGGCTTCGTGCTCGCTCAAGGGATCTTCGTTTCGCTGCTCTCGAACGCGTTCCACACCACGTACGTTGCGTCGCCTGAGGACGTGGTCACGATCGCGCGCATGGTGGAGACGGATCTGTTCCAGAGCCCGTCGATTGCTGCACGAGGGCTTGGTGAGATGAATAGCTCTACGATGAGCGTCCCACGATGCGCCAGTACGGATACCATGTTACGCACTGCCATGCTGCCGCCGTATGTGAGACCGACCAAGGGCACGTGCATGGACGGCGACAACAGCAAGGCGTTTGCGATGAGCTTTGGCTTTGCAGCGAACGGCTGGCTGCGCAGCATGGCCTCGGAGGGCATTCCTCTCGCGCAATCGTACAACTTCTCGGCCAGCGACTGGTTATCCACGACGTCCAAGGTGAGACCCACACCAATGCTTCCGTTCAGTACGACGACGTGCGCAAATCTGGCGATCCACGCCATGCGTCTGCTCTTCGATCGAGTCAAAGTGCCGCTCTTCAGTGCGTCCACTGTGAATCCACTGGACGTGTACGTCACACGAGCTCGTGCTGCTCAGACAACGAACGACAATCAATCGTTTGTGCTCGCGACGGCTCAGATGCTGAACGAAACGCTGTCGCCGATGGCTGAATTCGGATTTTTCTTCACTCCTGAGAACGCTACAGTCCAGTTCTCGTCACTGCAGCTCAATAAGCTTGTGGATTTCCAGGCCATCACCATCTCGCTGCCGTTCAAGCCTCGAATGATCCAGCGATTGCTGGCAGTCACGCAGTTCGAGACGCTGCGTGATGACAAGAGCTTCGACCTTCGCGTCGATGGCGCTCTGGTGGACGCGAATGGCGATATCGTGTACCAGATCTTCCCACAGAGTGAGTGCGGACAGCGTGGCTGTTGGCTAACGAAGGCGAACCGATCCCAGGAAGACGATGCAGCATGGAGTATCCGACCCGAGATCGTCGCGTACTCAAGATGCAAGCAAACCCTCAACTCAATTGGTGCCAGTGAGCTGGGCTTCGTCGCGTGTTTAGAGAGAGAAATCGTGAACGACTCGATCGCCATCGGTGCGATTGGCAGCTCTCTCCACGCCGATCGCCTCGTGGAGTACGCCGGACCAGGACACACCGCCGCGTCTCAGCCAATACGCAGAGCCAACATCACCAACGTACGACGCTCTGTGTCCATCACGATTGGCTTTCTATCGTGGCGGTTCACGGACCTCACTCGTCTCTTACAGAGCACGGCGTACTGCAATGCTTCGTCTTGTGAAGGTCTCTACTATGGATTGAGTGGCAACGCCTCGGAGATCGTTCTTCTCGGTAGGAACCATATCATCGCCGACGAACTCCACCCGATTGGCAGCACTATCAACGCGGGGCAGCCTCTCGCTTCTCCAGTTACGAATTTGCCCCGCGGCTCGTTCCTGCCGTTGCGCAACGTCAAGAATGTGACCAGACAAGTGAGACCGTCGTCGACGTCTGCGATCGTGAATTCGACTGAGATCTTCTGGCCGTGCTCTCGTGATCTGGACTTCATCACCGACAGCATCGAACACAACCACTGGTACATCGACCACGGTCTCCAAGAAGCCTACACGGCCGGGCTGTTCCACTTGTTCCAGTTTGGCGTGAACCACTCAATCTCCATGCGGCTCTGGGATGGCCAGTACGCCCCCCACATTGATCTACACGGGGATTTCGTCGAGTACGACTTTTTGATCCGCATCCCATCGGGTGCGGCCACAGTTTCGATGCTGACGGGCTTTCTATTCCTCGCCTCAGTCTCGGCGGTCATTCTCGCCAGCAAGCGACGCGAGTGCACGATGCGGGAGGTGCTGGACGTCCACCGCGTGGCTCGCGTCCACCTCGTTGAACGCTTCTTCCCCAAGGTCTTCCTCAAGAGCACAGTGTACGACACACCACAAGGCCGGTCGTTCGCTCCCTTTCGTATCATTGCGATGAAGCTCCACCATCAAACGCCTGAGGGCGACGTGTTCGTGACGCTGCCGGCTCCACTTCCAGATCTCGAACAGGGACCAAGCGGCTTTGCCTTTCGACCTGCTGGGAACCTCAACACCCCAGTGGTGTGGTCTGAACCAACTCACTAGCTCACCACCAACCACGACTCCTCGACGTATCGTATCATCTCAACACGGGTTATTCTCTCTTCTATTGCCTGGAGGGTATGCGCTAAGATTTCACGCTCGCAGCGTCAGCCTGGCTAGGTGCTGGAACACTACTGGTCGCGATCGCAGTACTACCGCTAGCCCCTCCTAGTGCTGCCGCGGCTGCCATGGCCGTCGCCTTCTTGTGGGCTCGCTGGGCGTCCAGTCGTGCCTGAACAATAGCCGTGAAATCCACCATATAGGACGCCACAACATCCAGATCGGCCATGGCCTTGAGCCCTCGCTGCACGATATCCGCCTCGCTCATGCTGCCGTTGATCATACTGGCCGCTGCCTCTGCTCCTCCGTTCGCATTCGCACCTCCTGCAGCGTTTGCTCCTGCCCCGTTCCCCGCGCTGTTTCCTCCGTTCGCCTCAGCGGCCGCTGCTGCCGCCGCGTTGCTGCCTTCCATGTGCTTGAGGATCTGGCCGTGGATGCCGCTCGTACAGCGCTGCAGCAAGTTGCCAATGGCCATGACGATCTGGCCCAAAGCCAGCGTCTTCTGGGTAGTCATCCGCAGCCCGGCGTCCGCTTCGTGCTGCAAACGGATCGTCGAGTTCTCGTCCGCCTCCAGGTCACGCTGCAGCGACGCGATCTTGTTGTTGTAGTTGAGAATTTCGTTCGCGCGCTCCTTCTGGAACGTCGCAAACTCGATCCGCTTCTGCTCGTTCTCGTCTTCGTGGTGGAGCTGGTTCATCGACAGATCGCGGTTGGTCTCCTTGAGCGTACGATACCGGTTCACCAGATCCGCGACTTCGGGGTAATCCTCAGGCACAGTCTCTTGGACGAGCTCCAAGTACCGCGCGTACTTCATGTTCTTCTTGACCTCGTTGCTGAGCTTTTCGTTTTCGTGCTGCAAGTGGTCCAAGTGGTCCTTGAGCTTGGCCACCTCCTGTTCCTTCGTGAGCCGCTGCTTGATCTCGTCGCTCGCGCGCTTGATCGCGCGGTTGCGCTTGGACTCGTTCTCTTGCAAGAACTTATTGAACTTGATCAATGACTCCTGGAGCTCGAGATCTTTCTTGCGGAGACCTTCTTCGCGGCGGTGGAACGCGTCCTCACGACGAGCAAACTCTTCTTTCTGAGCGTCCAGAGCCTCCTGGACCTCAAACATTTGACGCCGCTTCTCCAGAAGCCGCGTGGCTGGCGAGACGTGGTCCAGTGTCAACGTTTGCGGCACTTTGGACGTCCTGTCGCCATAGCGAGACGACTGTCAGCGTGAGAAAGGCAACCAACTGAGACCCGTCTTACGTGAGACCTACCGTCCCATGATCATGGCTGCACCGGCGCTGCTCAGGGCACTCTGTCTCGGCTCCATACTCGTCCACGATGTTATCACTTCCTCACAGCCTTTGACTTGAACACTGGATGCTTCACCAGAAAACTTGCGCGAGCTTTGCTTTTGTGATGCATGTTGCCTGTATTTTTGGAGTTGCTCGGGTGAGTCTCGATTAGTTTAGTTTTTCGTGTCGTCCTTTCTCGTCTAAATTAGCTCATCTTCTCGTTCTTGAGGCGAATGAAGCGCGACATAAACTCAGTCGCGCGATACTTTTCCGACCACAGGATGCGGCCCATCCAGTTCTCACTGCGCTGCTTAGTCTGGTCTTCAAGCGCTTTTTCCAGTCGTGCCATCAGCGTCGACGCGTTGCGGCTCTTGTCGTACCGCGAGCCACAGATTTCTCGGCCCCGCCCTTGGGCTTGCGTCCATCGAGCTGAATTAACGTACAGATCCAGCATTGCCTGAGCAAACGCTGCTGGCTCATCAGCTACGAGTCCGCCCCAGTTGTCGTGGTCGCCCATACCCTCAGCTCCGATGCTCGTGGCCACACAGGGCGTGCCATTGAACCAACTGTCAGCGATCTTCCCTTTGATACCAGCGCCGAATCGCAACGGCGCGACTGTGAGTCGGTACTGGCTCAGCGTCTCGTGGACGTCCGGAGCAAAACCCATCAGCTTGAAGCCGTTGGACGCGTCACTCAGCGACTTGTACTTCTTCGAATCTTGGCTGTATGAGCCGTAGATATGGATCTCTGGCACCGCTGCATTCGCGTGAGTGGCCTTGAATTGGTCTCTAAACAACGGTGCGATGGCACGGTTGAGCCACTCAATGCCGTCGATATTCGGCGCATGCTTGAAGCTTCCGATGAATGCGATATCTTTGCGGTCTTCGTAGCTCTTGAGCGCGTCGATCGCTGGTAGCGGCGGATAAAAGAAGTCACAGAGATGCAGAAGCTGCTCCGGGATCTGGAAGCGGCTCGTGAGCTCCTCCCTCTCCACATCCGAAACAAACAACGTGAGATCCGAACGGTGGATCGACGCCAACTCTCGAATCACGGCCTTCTCCACATCGGCGTCGATGGGCAACGTGTGGAAATCCAGCGTCTCTGTGAACGGCACGCCACGCTTCTTGACCAGCAGCTCGCGAGCTCGTCGCAGGAAATGAACGTCCTGGAGATCGAGTACACGCAGCGCAGATGGCGCATACTTCATCGCCTGCCAGCCGTACATTTCCTCAGCGATGAAGCGATCAAAGACGACAATCTGAGGCGTCATCTCCAGCAGCAGCTTCTGGAACGTGTCTGTATTGGCGTCGGCCTGCACGCACTGGACGTCGTGGTCCTGTGCGAGTGTCTCTGTGTGGGCGTTGAGGCGGCTCGGTGAGACGCAGATCACGTGGTAGCCGTGGCTCTGGAAGATCTCAATAAGATCCGAGCTGCGAACACCCGCAGCGGAGCTCGTACGCTCGGGCCACACTGAGCCAGCGAGGATTATCTTCTTCTTACTGGCTGCGAACGCAGCGAGTCGCGCTGATGTGGCGTCTGCCGTCGACTCGAGACTCGCTGTTGTGGTCTTTGTCTTGGCATTTTCGTGGTGACGTGGCTTGGCTTCCAGTGGCTGGTACCAAGCTGCCTCCATGTCCGCTGCGAGCCTCGCCTCCATATCAAATGGCCCAGGAAGACCCTCGGGAAAGTACTGCAGCACGAGTTCGTGGAAGTACGGCACGGGCTCGACGTGTTCCACGGTCTCACACAGGTGCTTGAACCACTTGACACCGCATGACACGTGCTTGCGCTCCTCGAACACGATCTGCTCCACGACTTTAGCTGACTTCTTGTCTCCCATGCTCTGCAGTTTGTGGACCAGGCGATCGCCCGAGTCCAAGCCGCGGGCCTCCTGGACCAGCGGCACGACAGCGAGGCGAGCCGCCAGTGCGGACGTCGTGTTCTTCGCGTGTTCCAGCAGCGCGAGCGTCGCGGGCAGAGCGCCGTAGTACGAGCCCAGCTCTCTAAGCCGGTCGTCCACCATCTTGAAGTGGCGTACTTCGTCCCAGGCCACAGTGAGAAAGTCGTCGTAGAAGGCACGCGGCAGCTTGTACGTTGCTGGATCGAACCGCACGAGCGTGTCCCAGTAGTTATCTACACATGCAGAAGCCCAGTCAGTCTACTCACTCGTGGAACCCAAGCTTGAAGCTGTGCGTACCGATGGCGCCCAACTCGATGTGGCCGAGAGCGTGGAGCATGATCACGGGGATCGGCGCGTCGATGTCCTTGGGCGACGGCATCAGCTTGGGCGTGAACAGCGGCGGCTTGGCACTGCGCGCTGGCTGTGGTGGTGGGTTACTGGTCCACACGTCGCCAGTGTAGAGCGGCAGCGTGCCACGCTGCCACAGCTCGTGGCATTCCATGGTCAGCGCGACTTTGTCGGACGGCTCGGGCGAACGCAGCACGCGCTCTCCGTACGCGATCAGAGAGTCCAGTGGACCACCATGAGCAGCAGCGATAGTTGCACTGGTCGTGTTGTAACGAGACGTCTGGAGCCGTGCGCTGCTGCGCCTGGTGTGCAGACGCCACGGCCGGCGACGCAGCATTATTGGTGGTGTCGCCTGTCGACGATGGTGATCAATGGTGAGATACGCTGTTCATTGTGACATATATGTCACTAAAACGGAGTATACGGTACTGAAGCAATTCAATTTTGAATTGTGCGGCCTTTCCCGCCAAAAATCCTCGAACGACATTGAGGGACTGAGGAGGAGGAAGCCATGGCGACGCAGGAGACGACGCAGCCGTCGGCGGCGCCGAAGCGCAAGCGCAAGACACCCGTGTCCACTGCCCCACGGCTGCAGGCTAAGACGCTGTTGATCGCGACGCGCGATGAGCTGCGCGACATCCAGGTGCGTTCGCTGTGTCATGATCCGTTTCGTAGCGCCGGTCAGTAGCTCATGCGTGCAATGCCTCTCCAATGTAGACAGAACTCCTTGAACTCGCGGACAAGCGTCGTGAACTGCTCGCTCTCGATAAGCGCGGCACCAAGTCGTCACTGAAGCTATTGCCGCCAAAGCTGTAGCTATACCACAACAAGCGCCGCCCTTGAGCCCCGCGATCTTCTCCAGTATCCATCCAGTATCCATTTGCGACTACCGAGAGACGCGCAAGCACCACGACGACCAGCGCTCCATTGCGTGTCATAATCCTATGTAATTTATCCCACCATGGCCTTCACGAAGTCCACGTTTTTCTCGTCATATTCCTGCATCCCACAGCGTAACCCGCAGTTACGCTCCACACCGTAACCGTTACCTGAGCTGCTCGCATCCATCATCTCACCAATGGATACTCTTCGTCCGATGCAAGCTCCGATCGCTGCGACTGGCGCCGCTGTGAAGCGGCAGATCGCGCTGTGCTGGCTGGCGCATGCGCTCAGCTCCAGTGCGCGTCGCGTGCGCGTGGAGGCGCCGTCCGTGGAGCGCGTGGAGCTGCTGAGCGTGCGTGCCGCAGCAGATCCACACGACACACTGGCGTCTTTGCTGCGCGCGATCCAGCACCAGAACGACGTCCACGATGCAGCGCTTGCCATCACCAGTGTAGCCACCACTCACGAGCTACTAGTGCAGCACTGCGATGTGTCTGATGTTGTCACAGTGAAGCTGGTTTGTATGGAGACGACGCTGGTAGCGTGGGCAGGTATCCAGTCGACGCTCGAGAGCCTCTCCACGTCAGCCCCACCGACGACTGTATGGCTCTTTGTCGGTGTATCAATCACACCACGAGGCCTATCTGTGTGTACGGCTGCATACCCTTCTTCCCCACAGCCTCCTGGCGTGGATATGGCCGGTCTGAAGACGGCGCTACAGCCTCTGCGTGATCTCCAGCAGCAGTGCGGACTGCCCATGGCCCTGGAGCTTCTCGCCTCCATCGACATGTCGTTCAGCCAACCAGACTCCGTCTCCCCACTAGCCAAGGTCTCACATATGCCGTTCCACTTGCTGCTCATGCTGCTGCGCTGGTCGTACTTCCATCCGCGCGTCGTCTCGCTGGTCGCCACGCCGTTCATCCGCAAGCTCACGCTGATCCCGCAGCCCCGCGTGCAGAGCGAGATCCTCGAGATGTTCCACGCGAAGAGTCGGCTATGGTCGCATGTCTTCTCCTCCCCAGAGGACCCATCCGTCCAAACACTAACGTCCAGCGTCGCACAGCCTCGTGCTTATCATCACTTCCAGCTTCCAACTCATGACGAGACTAACGATGATCCCGAGCTGCCGCCGCTGCGTCGACTGTCCGAGTGCGCACTCTGGGATCTACAGAAGCAGTTCTACCGCGACCAAGGTATCCAGGCGTGGAGCAACCACCTGATCCCGTTCGGGGTCTCGAGCAGCTCGTTTCTCGCCAGGCAGTACGCTCGGCTGGCCGTCGACTTCTTCACGATACAGCTTCGCACTTCGCCACCAGACTTGAAAGCACCGCGAACACCCAACTGCTACGTGTGGGAGGCTGCTAGTGGCTCGTGTAAATTCCTCCACGCGTTTCTTCTGCATTTCTTTGAGCTGGTGACTGCAGAACGACTGGAGGAGCGGCTGGGTATCGTACCGTGCATCGTCGCGAGTGATCTCAGTGGCCAAGTGCTGCAATCGCGAGAAGAGATGGCGTGCTTCCAGGAGTACATTGTCGATCGCCGTCTCGACTTTGCTCTCTTCGACACCGACAGCTTTCTTGACGGGCCGGGGAAGCGCTCGCTGCATCTACGCAACGCCAATCGCAAGTGGCAAGTTGGACACGACGGAGGCCCCGTGTTCATCATCGGCAACTACTTCTTCGACTCGCTACGCGCCGATGTTCTCGTCGCCACACAGCACACGCAGTCAATCGACTCGGTCACCAGCACGAGCATCGAAATCCGCGAGGCACTGATCGATGCGCACACGGATAACATCCCAGACATGCTCTTCTCGCTCCATAAGCTCGACGTCGACCCCCGTGAAGGCTCTGTGTATGGCGACACCGCACTGGACACGACACTCGCAGCGACGGTGAATCGCCTTGAGCACGACTGGTCGTCGCGTGTAGAACATGAGACGACCGTGGAAGAGCCCAGCGACGCCGGCACTGTGACACGATCGTCGTTGATCCTCTTCCCGACGGAGGCGGTCCGTCTCTTGGATTCAGTGCTGCGGTCCACGTTTCCAGTCGCAGTCATTGCGGGCGATGCAACGTTCAGCTTCCGAGACGCTGTGCCTAGCTCCTTCATAGACCAGGACACGGGCGATCTGGAGATTCCGCAGCTCTCGCCGCACCCCGACTGCTTCTGCTTGCCCGTCGACTTCGAGATCCTCCAGCACTTCGTCGCGTCATCGACTGGTGGATTGGCGTCCATAGTGTCCACACCCTCTAGCGACACGTTCAATGTCTTCTTCGCCCAGTCGTCGTCGTCCATAGCAGAGCATCAGACAGAGCTGGACAGACGATTCCGCGAAGCGTTTGACCAGTTCACGCCGTGTGACTGCGACTTGCTGTGGGGTATGATGAGAGTCGATGACGCCGCCAAGGCGTTCACCATTGACACACAGCTCTCGCTGCTGGCACAGACGGCGTGGGACTTCGACGTGTTTTCCATCGTCCAGTGGGGACTGTTGCGACACTGGAAGACCGAACAGAAGCGACTTGGCGACTCTGAGCTTGGCGGATCGAGTATTGAAGGCAGCTCAGCCAGCTTCACGGAGCTTCAACGTGTACGACAGCGCCTGGTAGACATTGGCAGCAAGAGCGCGCGGACATTTTACGTGCTGGACGAGCGGTCGCGCAACCGCGGTAGCTCAGCCTCCGTCGCCACTCTGCAACTCGCAAGATGGTTCTTCGGTACGTCGCAGTCGCATCTGAGTATCTTGCGTGGTCGCTTTGCTCATCTTCACCGTGTCTGATTTCTCGTAGAACTTGGGGACTTTGCTCGCGTCTCGGTCATCTTACAGAGCTTCGATCACGAACACCCACGACTGCGCGCTGGTTCTTTATATCTGCTGGGGGTGAGTTTGACGCGATGCGCTGTTGCGATGATGACGGACGAGTTGCTGACGTGGTGTGGTTCTGCATAGCTCGCGTCGTTCAAGTCCAAGAGTTTCTGGGGGGCGTTGGCCTGGTTTCGCAAGGGATTGCAGCTAGAACCGCGGCGTCTACGACTCAAGAAATGGGTTGCGAGGACACTGTTGCGTCTGCAAGAGACAAAGACGAGTGCGAGCAGCTCTGGCATTCTTCAGAACATGAACTGATCAATTCACACGTTTAGTCGCAATTGTACAGGGGGCTTACGTCGGGCGCGTAGTTTTGCTTGACGAGGGCTACGCATGCAGCTTTGTCCTCCACCACGAAACAAAGTTGCTCTAGAGACTCACTTGGTCCGGCAGCGACGCTGTCCAGCTCTGTCGGCTCCCTCTGCCATTTTCACACACATAACAACGCGTCAGAGTCAATCATCCCATACGGAATCAACCAACAAACTTACTCTGAAGTGGAAGACAACCGAGTTCGGCACCGTCTTCTTCGACGTGATCTTCGCCAAGGCCGACAGCGAGCGTCGGGTTTCCACGACGGCATCCGGGGAATCTGCGTGAGAAGAAGGCTTGGCAAACGCGAGAAGCGCAGTGCGAGTGACGACCAGTTCGCGGTCGCCGACGCGATTCCACGTGAGCTGTGTTGACGAAGAAGACGCAGCGGCTGATTCTGCTTCGCTCGGTGTCATCTCTGATATCGGTTTTGAAGACGCGATAGCTGCAAATGGATCGAGGTCTTCGCTCGTCCGCGATAGCTCGGGAGTCACGACAAGCGTGGGGATGTACCGCACTGATTGGAAGCATCGACTACTCGTGTCCACACAATCGAGATCCGATTTCCACGCGACCACGTCCACCAAATCGCCTTCTGCTGGTAGAATCGCCTCTAATTGTTCGTCTTCAGACAGTGGTGGTGCTGCTGCCGAGCTGCGACGCCGCCGTCCACTCTCACTCCTCGTCAACGCAAGTTTGGACGCAGCTGCGATTTTGTCAAGCAGCGTGCTTCCTGTGCGTAGCGGCTGAGCTGCGTGGCGATTGGCAGCCGAAGCCGAGCGTGTGTTTCTGCTGAAAAACGAACCAAATGTCGATGGTCGCTCCGCACTGCCTTGTGCAGCAGCGCTATCCACCATGTCGCTTTCGTCTCGCGCCGGTGGCGTGCCTTTCGGTGTCGTGGCTTCGCTAGCTTCAGTATCTGGGACACTAGCGACCACGCTCGCTGCGTCAGGAGTTTTGCACGGCTCGCAAGTCTCGCTGAACGCACTCCAGTGGTTGTTATCGTCTCCGCTGCGCACACGAAACACATACGCCGTGTTTGGTGAGAGTTCTCCCACGGTGTATGAACAGGTGTCTCGGTCGATATCTTGCTTCAGAGTCCACCAAATCGCAGTGAGCCGGTTCTTCGCATACTGAATTTGATGCCTGGTAACGCTCGGGTCCTTCGCCATTTCCCAGGAAAATGTGATCTCGGTTGGTGAGATTGGCGCGGCCACGACATTGCGTGGAGCCAACACGAAGTTCGTCACTGAACCCACCGGCGAAGAAGCAGGGACTGGAGTCGTCGATGAAGCTTGCTGGCTGGTGGAACTGGATGGGGCACTACTCGATACTTTGATCCCACTTGCAGTCAGAAAAGACGACATGAGCGACTTGGCTTGGTCTTGCAAAGGTGTAGCAGATGATACCATGTCCTCTAAAAACTCGGGCAGTCGCTCCAGCACACACGCTCCTTCTGGGGTATTTTCGAATGCCCAGGCTTGGAAACCATCCGCATCTTCGGAATTACTGGTCGACCCACGACCAGCATCCTCGGATTCGGGTTTTCCATTCGCTCGCGGCTTGCGTAGGCCAACATTCCAGTCAGTGCACAAACGCACGAAGATCTGGTTCGTACCGGGAGCAACGAGCCGTTCACTGCACTTGATAATGGATCCCTTCTCCAGGACGATGTCCAGCCTCTCAGCTTCCAACGCGGGAGATACACGAGCCCGAAGGCCGATCATAACTCGGAAGAAGAACGTCCCACGCTCGAAAAACTCTGGGCACTCGCCTGGCAAAAAGACAGCGGCGAAGTTGCTTCGTGAAGAAGTAGGTGACGAAACTGATGGTTCACGGGTTCTTGTCGGTAAGGTCACCTCATCTTCATCCAGCCCCTTTTCGAGCGTACTCATTGGGCCACTTGACAGGCTATACGGTCCCCACTTCTCGTTGTTCCCGCAGCGGACGCGGAACACCAGTGAAACTCCAGGATCCAATCCGACGAGCGTTCCGTTATGGTGGCTCGTGATCCCAGACGTGCGGTCGATCTCCACCGCGTTGCTTTCGTGCTTCATCGGAACCGATAACCACGGATTGAAGTTGAAGTCGGACTGTTTCGCGAACTGCAGCTGGTAGCGAGCATCAGAAATCCCAAGCTTGTTCCACGACACGCAGAGCGAGTGGTGCGATGCACTGATCATGATCGGTGGAAGCGGCGGGATCGAAATGGCGTCAAACGTGTCCAGTGACTTCTTCTTCGGGTTCTGGAGGCGAAGCACAAGAGGCCGGCGCGCATCTTTGATGAGATCGATCACTTCCTGAAACTTGACGCCTGCCATATCTTGGCCATTGATCGCGACCAATAGATCACCAGGCTCAATCTGCTGGCTCTCAGATGCTTGACTTTCTGGGACGATGCTATCGACAACCGTGAGGTATATCTTGTGATGCGACCGCTGAAACAGGATACCCAATGAGCCATGCTGGAAGACGACGTCCTTGTAGCATAGGCTCTTCTCCAAAGCCTCCTTGGTTCTTGTGCAAACTTCGATCCACTCTTCCTCGCCAACGAGTCGCCGTTCTTCCGTGACCACCGCGATATTCGGAGGAGACTGCAACGACTTTCCAGACGACGCTGCAACCGCATCCTTGGCAGCAGTCGTCAGGATCTGCAGGCGCTGGGACAGTGTCGAGACAGTAGCCTTCGTCTTGGTCTTGATCGCCACCGCGACAGGAGGTGGGGACGGCGACGCACTGGACTCGGCCACAATCGCAGCCGCTGGGTCATCGTCCGACATGGTGCGCACTTTCTCGAACGCTTTGCGAGCAAACGATTTGATACCACTCGACGGCTTCTCGACACTATTCGGCGCAGGAGTCGTCTCCGCTGCTGACGAGTCTTCGTACACGAGGAGCTGCTCTTGGGAGAACGTGTCGAGTTTCTCGATCTGTTCCTTGAGCTCGTCGAAGCTTCCGTCCAGTCGGCTAACGTGCTCGAAGCCTTTTTGCAAAAACATCAACACGAGCCGCGTCACCGTAATGTGCTCCTTCTTCAGAAATGGCACCGTGTTGGTGCCAACACCAAGAAGCGATGAGTTACTCCCCGCTGCTGCTGCTGCCGATGCCGCAGCAGCCGCTTCAAGGCTTTGCCGATCGCCAGAGAGCCCTCTTGTGATTCTGGTGATGGTCTCGAACCCCAATCCGCCACTCGCCTTGCTCCCCGTAGGTTCCGTTGACGGACCAACAAAGCAAAAGTGGCAGCCCTTCATTCGCGTGAACCCCTTGATCAGCACCGACAGAGCATCTGGACTCGCAACGACGTCAGGATCGATATGGTAGGAGAGACTGAGGTGGCACTCGCGGTACTGCTCCAGTGGACGGCAGTCCAGTACAATGACGAAGACTGACGCCATGGACGCATTCCGTTCTGACGAGAACGACCGCTGCGAGAGAAGATCTTGTGTGACAGGTGGGAGCACTGGTGGCATGGCTGCGATCGCGGCAGGGCTAGCGCCACACGTTGCCTGGCCAAGTCGACTGAGCAGGTTACTCAATAGCTCGTCGGGGTAGACTTGTAGGCTGGAGGCACCCATTAGTTGCCGTAGGAATGGCACCATCGCGTTGGTGTATCCACCGTAGCATACCGAGTACAGATCCCGTCGATACGACCGCGGTGTCGTCTCCATGAGCTGCAAGGCAGCAGCACAGATCTCGTCGACGCGCTCGCGCGTATCCATTGAGATGCTGCTGAGCACCTGCGGTAGCATCGCCACGTCAGCGGAGAGAATGGCATCGCGGTGAGACTCCACAAGTGCGTACGCGACGTAGTGCAGCAAGTACGGGTCTTCATGCAGCAGGAAAAAGTCCCACAGCACAAACACCAGCTCCTGCGAGAGCCCTCTCGCGAACAGCGTCATGAACCACGGCGTGACGTAGAGCTCCGGCGTCATGGCGTTTTGGTCCAGATAGTTGCACAGCATCGGGTCGTGGTACAGCATGAGCAGTCGAAACAACTGGAACGAGCACTGCAGTGACTTGAAGTCCTTGTCCACGAACACGTGCGGCAGAAACTTGTCGATCATGGCGTAAAAGAGCTGGAACACGACGCCTTCGGCCATAAGCGGCGACTGCTCCAGCATCAGAAACGGCGCGAGCACTTCGTTCATGCCTTGCTTGTATCGGATGTTGCGGCTCTTGCAGTAGAACGTGAGAATCTTGCTGATGGACTCGACGGTACTCGGCAGCTTGAAGAACGCGTCGTTGCCCCGCGTACGACAAGCGTCCGCGGCAATCACTTTCTGGTTCACGAGATCTTCCTCAACTTCCAGAATACTTTGGTCCAAATGGAGCCGCTCGTTGCGCGCCACTCCCAGTAGTTCTTTCCAAATCGCAGACCGGAAATCGTCGGGAATGCCGCCAAACGACCGGCAAATCACGCCGATCATGAAGCGATCGGGACGGCGCTTGGCCATCTCGCGCTGCAGCTGCTCGCGCATCTCTTGCTGCGGGTCGCGTGGATCCTCGCAATCGCCATGGGGGTCTGGATCGCCTGCTACGTCGCTATTCCCATCTCTCTCGGGTGCGCTAGTTGAAGCCGCCTGTTGGTTTGACACAGATTGCTCGGCTTCCACGGATCCGTTTGCGACGCGCTCTTCTGCTACCATGGAGACTGGAGTCTTCTCCATCTCGTCGTGCGACTCGCTGCTGATGGTGAGGTCTACTGAGATCGTGGCGTTGCTCGGAAGCGCAGCATCTTGGTCGACGTCGCCTTGCTCTGGCTCCATTATCACCGCGTGCGTAGGGGAGTTGATCAAAGACAGCGAAAGGAAGCTTTTGTCCCGAATTTAAAGCCTAAACGAGGGATATCGAGCCAACCCGACCCGAAAAGGTGTGGGATATTTTCAACCAATCATAGATATCTAGCTAGTGGAAACGATAGCAATGTACCCATATCCTTTTATGACGGGATATCCTCTGCCTTGCAAGTCTCATATCGTTGGTGATCGACACACGCACATGCACACTCCGTGGCGAGGCCTACGCTACAAAGCAAACTACTGTATCGGCTACAGTAGTTTGCTTGGTGGTGATCAGTATTGGATCATAAGGATCCACTGGAGAGCAGGGGGGCTGAGGACGGTCTGAATGGGAGCCCAAGTGCGTAACGAATTCAACGTGCCGTAAACGTGTGCCAGGCAAACCAGTCAATAATTACACGCTTACTCATAAACAGATTCACACTCTACATGCAATTTCATCGGGTCGAACTGCTTAGGCCTCGACCTTAAGGGCACGACGCGAACGGCGCTTGCAGTTGGTCTTGCCCGCAGCAGGAGCAGGAGCTGGCGCGGCTGGGGTCGCTGGCTTGGCAGCAGGCGTCGATGGAGCCGCTGGAGTTGGGGACGCCGGCTTGGTGTTACCAGCCGCAGGGGCCTTCGTCACCGAAGGCGAAGCGTCCGAAGCAGCGGTACCCGACGCAGCTCCACCCGTAGCGGCACCACCCGCAGCAGCTCCGCCGCCCTGAGCACCGCTTCCCGTGCCGTTCTTGATGGGCACACACTGCTTGTACGCCTGCCACTTTTGCGAGTGGAGTGCGAGCCAGTAGAATCGCAGCATGCAGTTACCCTGGCACTTGGAGAAGTCCACCGGCATCGACGCCGGGTAGCTCTTAAAGTGGGCGGCGCAGTTGTCGTCCTGGAACACACGCACGTCGTCGAACCAGATCTCGCACGGTCCTTCGTGGGAGCCGAGGAAGCCTTCCTTGTACTCGTTGTTCTGGAACGTGACCGCCTTGAGAGCGCTCACGTCACGAGCCGTCGTGTCAGGGTTGGTGTTGCCGCAGCCTGGCACCTGCTTGTCCATCAGCTCACGAAGACTCTTGAGGCCCGAGGCCTTGAAAGCCGTCGTGAACTCCGCCGCGTTCTGCTGCGGGCTGCGGTTGAACGTCTTGCCCTGGAACGCCGCGACACTGGTCTGCGACGCCGTGAACTCGGCGTTGAAGTCCGTGTACATCTTGCCCGGCACGAAGTCCGGCTTGGGCTGCGAGACGTAGCCGTGGGCGTCGGCTCCATGCAGGAGCGCAGCAGCCGTGAGCGCGACAGTCGAGACGAGAGCAGCAACGGACGGCATGGTCGATCTAGTGTCTGGATTAAGCCAGGGAGACGGATTGACGCGGGCGTGGCTCGAGCTTGGTAGATTGGAGACTAGCCGTCACGTTGACGCCTTGAAATCCGGCTCCTGCTCGACGCAGTGCTCGTGCTCGTGCTGGTCTCACCTCACGGAGCTGGATATTCAGCACGAAGTCTTTGTGTGGCCATCGAGCGATGAGTCGCGCGGTCGACTGATGACACATCTTCCCGAGCCCTGCGCCCTGTCCGTCCGCGCCTGTGGACCACATCCACAGATCCCGAATCGGGATTCCCGATCTGTCTGTTGAACAGCTCAACTTGAGCTCCTCAAACGAGGGAGGCGGAGTTGCAGGAAGGAGACATGCGGGTGTCCACATGGTTCTGTCTCGATCGAACTGGGTCTTTGTCCCACTTCCTCATTACCATCTGACGTCAGCAACCGTGGCGACGTCAGTCAAGAGACCTCCGTTCCTTCTATGTGCAGCATGAGATTGCTCTGTGGTCATAAAGGGGTCGACGAGTAAGGTCCGCAGAAATGAAAAGCTACACTTCGAAACTTCGAATGGATCTACAACTGCACTGTACACCGCGTTCTTCGAGATTTGAACCATCGCCATGATGGCGATGGGAAAGCTCATGGCGGCCATGAGCTTCCATGATTCATGGGAGCGTCTTCCTGGATTTCATGCATTCTTCAATGTATGGTATCGGTCGGTACTGAAACGGAGATGTCCTTTCACCAGAACGTAAAGCCAGATCCGTCTCAGGTGGTCGTTGGCTATCTTCGCCATTTCTTGGTGACAGTGCAGCTCTGAGTCCAGATGTAACAATGAAACAGCGCTGTATGCTCGGAATACTGTATGTTCACATTGGCTGGAGTGGTTCTACAAGGCAACTGCACTCGGCAGCGTGCCTGCCTGAGCTCAAGCATCGCAAGAGCTTGATGTGGATTCCTCTGCCAACTTGGAAGTACCGTACTTGAAGATCTTGCGGAATAGCTATCCACCTGCAGAGCCAGATGCGAAGGCCTCTGGTCGCATAAGGTTTCCTGGTTTCACCCTCGAAACCTTCTGCGCCCACGAGCCATTGTGATTGGATTGTTGGACATTTCGAGCAAGGCACTCTTCCACAATGCATTGACGTCTAGTCCAAACGGATCGGCTATGTACGCTAGTGTCTTCCTCAATCGGCAGACCTCCTCGACATTCGGTTTCCAGCATCGGGTTCTACAGTTCATCCTATCGTACCAGTGTGAGGTGAGTGGGAGAGAGCAGCAAAACTATTGAATTATGGAGGTTCTACCTGCAAAGGCGAGGCAATGCAGTCCGTTTGCTTCTCCGCAATCGTCTGTCAAAAGAGCCACTCACCGAAGGGGTACTGTACATGCACGAGGACAGCTACTCACCCGAGTGTTTCCCTACTGCAGGGATACATTAGTAGTGAGTGGCTGGGTCTCCTTGCTGGCGGTCTGGCCAACAACCACCCCGAGACTCCATTCTGAATCTCCCCACGAAGGCAGCAAGTCGCCTCCACTCCCACTACAGCACTATGCACACCGTCTCCCTTGTGTCCGCGCTTGTCGCCGCCACGGCGCTCATCAACAACGTCGAGGCCCATGGCTACATCTCCGCCCCAAAGCCAGAATTCGTGCCTGGCCAGGTCTACACCAACTTCAATGCCGAGTTCACCGCCGCCCAGGCCGGCACGGGATTCAGTGGCAAGGTCTTCAACCGCAGCCCAGAGCAGAACACTGCCACCTTCACGGATGCCTTCAAGGCCTCGGGTCTCGCCTCGCTCAAGGCGCTCATGGACAAGTTCGTGCCTGGCTGCGGTAACACCAACCCAAACACCACGCCTCGCGACGTTAGCAGCTTGAAGGCGATGACGTTCCAGAACAACGAGTACAAGGAAGGCTTCCTCGGCTCGCACCACGGTCCATGTGAGGCGTGGATCGACAACACACGCGTGTTCCAGAACAACGACTGTGCTGGTAACTACAAGAGCTACCCAGCGTCGCTGCCAGTGGACTTCTCCAAATGCAAGGGCACGTGCCGTCTGACGTTCTACTGGCTGGCGCTGCACTCGCAGAAGTGGCAGGCGTACAAGCAGTGTGTGCCGATCAAGAACGGTGCCGGTGCCGCTCGCAGCCTCGACAACGAGAACGAGTCGTACAGCTTCTCGAACCTGAACAATCGCGCGCTCCAGGGCAACAGCACCGACTCGGAGTAAAACGTCTCCTGTCGTTGTATCGTCCTTCATAGAAATCTCTGTAAGGCTTCGTTTAAGGGTTAAAAAAGTATATAAGGCGTTGCTTGAGGCATGTTTGGAGTTGCTGATGTTGAAGTTAGAGTATCTACCTCCCGATGAAGTTGCTTGCAGTATCGAATTACACTGAGTGGAACGTTTCGAAGAGATACACGTACTGTTGTGGTTGCGGTTCGACATCACCAAGTCGAAGCGTATGTGTGTGTGTGTGTGTGCTGACATAGCCAGATGCCATTGCCGCTCATGGATAACCTCCTGTGCTGAGCGTAGTGTGCTTGAAGCAAGAAACTCTCGGAGGCACGCCAACGAGAAAGAAACTATTGAAACGTACAAGTATGATACGGTATCCGAAAAAGCAAAGCCATAACATATATCGACTCCGACAAATACCAACTACATTCTACGCGAAACACTGTCCGTCACAACTAGCTTACTGTCCGTGGGTCTCGTTGTTGTGCAGCATGCGGTGGAGGTCCGAAAAGCTGTACGACTCCGTCTCGTCGTCCTCGATGCTGCGAGCGCCGCCGTTACGGGCACCGTTGTTGCCGCCGTTGTTGCCAGCATTTTTGTTGGCGTTGTTGCCACCGTTGTTACCACCGTTGTTGCCACCGTTGTTGGCGCCATTGTTACCGCCGTTGTTGCCACCAGCATTGGCACCGTTGCGGTTACCGCCCTGGCTCGCGCCGTTACCACCGTTGCCACCAGCGTTGCCTCCAGCAGCACCAGCGTTGCCACCGGCGTTACCACCGGCGTTGCCAACCGCGGCTCCACCGTTTCCGCCCTGGTTAGCGCCACCACCGTTTCCTCCAGCAGCGCCGCCCGCAGCACCACTGGCAGCGCCGCCCGCAGCACCACTGGCAGCGCCGCCCGCAGCACCACCGCCACCAGCAGCGGCACCGCCACCACCACCGCCGTTCTTGATTGGCACACACTGCTTGTACGCCTGCCACTTCTGCGAGTGCAGCGCCAGCCAGTAGAACGTCAGACGGCACGTGCCCGCACACTTGGAGAAGTCCACTGGCAGCGACGCTGGGTAGCTC